>PVJD01004565.1:0-133568 GCA_004026545.1 Mormoops blainvillei
GAAGAAACCAATAAAATGGATGTGCTCTTTTTAGGTATAATCAAGAAAATAAGAGAGAGAGCAAAAATACACAAGATTAAAGATGAGAAAGGGACTGTAAACGGTGGATATGGAATAGATTCAATCAAATTACAAGAGAATAATACTTATAGCTCTAAGAAAAGATTTGGGAAGTCTGAAATGTATGGCATTCTGAGAAAATGTACACTCTGAGATTTGAGTCAAAAAGTTAACTTGGCTAACAGCCATGGAAGCAATTTAAAATGATGTTTAATGAATTGTCAGAAAATGAGTTTTAAAGAAGGGTCAAAATAGACTTAGGGTTTTATTGGTGCAGGTGAGTGAGTAGGTGGGGAAAGACAATGAGCAGAGCATGGCCAAAGGCCCTGGGAGATCAGAATGAAGTCAGGTGGGTAGGGGCAGGTGAGTGGAAGGTGAGCAGGGGCCCGGGGTCAGATTGGACCTGGAGACCAAGCCACAGTATCTGCCTTTTGAGACTTAGGTGTAACCATTTGGGCCCTGCTTTTCTCTGTCTTTGTGGTCCAACAGAGCGATGGCCCCTCACCACCTACTCACCCCTGAGTTTTGTGACTGCCAATCAGAAAGGGTCTTGGAAAACTTGAGCAGTTATACTAGTGCAATGACTTGCCAATTGTCTTTTAGCTACAAAGTGGCAGACACAAGATTTACACCTTGATTCTAAGGTCCTTGATTTTTCCATTCTACCATCCTTCAATTTTCCAGTAAGGCACAAGCCCAGAAACAGTATTTTCTGAAATGTTTCATCTTGTTTTCCATGGTGTCTGTCTCGGCGCCCAGCAACGGCCTGTCTGTCTGCACGAACAGATGTGAGCTGAAGAAGCAGTCTCCCACTTTCTCCTTCTTTACGGAGGCTAAACAGCCTCTGTCCTGGTGTTTTTTCTCAACTCTTCAATCTGTCTCTGATGCCAGGCATTCTGTTTGTCGGCACCAGATTTTTGTTTAATGCCATAATGAGAGAAGACACCAAGGCCGGAAATGACCCTGTGAAAGAAGACAAGTGTCTTTCTAGTAACACAAAAGTGTGACTGATTTCTAGGAGAGGTTCTCCTGGAAGAAGGTCTGTACAGAAAGGTGATTAGGATTGAAAGCACCAAAACTTTTGTGCAAAAATGTTTCTGTCATAAAGGAAAAGGCACAGAGAGAAGAGGCTGGTGATTGTGAAGACAGCTCCCATTTTATAGCTTTGCCACCTTGGGGGAAACACCCTCTACTTAGGCTCTTGGTGTATTAAACCAAAGCAGTAGGTCATCAGCTTACATTCCTCTATGACCGCTGTGACCTCCAGATCTCCTTCTGGTGAATTAACTTTACCGCCGTTCAATGACAGACATTCACAGATGCTTAGAAGTAAGAAAACAATGGCAAGGAAGACTGAGCGTCACTGTGATTTTCCTTTCTGTGGTGATCGCCCGGGACCGATTGTCAGCAGCGCTCCTGTCACTCACATTTCCGTGTCAAGGAGTTTGGTAATTTATCATCAGTGTATTGTAATCAGAGCAAGAGAAGCCTGGAGTGGATTTCATCAATCTTGAGGGAGGAGAGGTTGGACCCCCGACCCTCCCTGCACCCCTACTCTGTGGGTGACTCCGTGATGGATTATGCAAGGTAATGTGGAGTAACAGGAAGGCATCTCACTAGCAAAAGAGGGATGTGGAGATGTTACAGAAGCTCGCTGGGCCTTGGCCCCCTTCTCTCTACACTCATGGCCTGCTTGGAGGGCCGTCTGAAGATCATAGGTAAAAGCTCCCAGAGCAGTGCCAGCACATGGTTGGGCCTGAACAGCTTTGGGTTCCTTACCTCTCTCAGTTTCTGTTTTTAGAATTATTACTGCTGTTATTCTCTGCAACTGTCACAATCTTGTTCAGTTACCCAGCTCTACTGATAGCGTGATGCTCGGCCTTTGTCTACTTCCTGTAGTTCAGACAAATAACTTCCTTATCCCTACAGTCCTACGTCGATAATGCCTCCTTAGTCTTGAGGAGGGAGCTGCCACACCAGGCACCCACTTTGTGCCCAGTACATTACATAAATGATCTTATTTAAGCCTCCAGAAAGTCCATGAACCTAACCATTATGGACATTTTAGAGAGAAAAACATGGAGTCTCAGAAAGGTTCAATGATTTCCCAGCAGTCACACATAGTAAAGAGGTGGCGTTCAAATGGAAACTGGGGTGTGTCTGACAATGGAATGCCTGGATCACAAGCGTGGTCACCCCTCTTGAAAGGCTCCTATTTGGGTGGCCATTGGAGGAAGGGTGCTTTCCTGGGGAAATGGGGTTCTTGAAATAACTAGTCTTCTCACCTCACACTTCCACCTTCCTAAATAGGATAAAAAATACTTATGTACATTAGGTTACTTCTTTCTGGTTGACACAAAGGCTCTGCCTCCTTGGCAGAGGTTATACCTGTACAGTCTTGACATTATTTGTACGAGACACATTTGGTTCTATTCCCAATAAAAGGCTCTGTGCTGGGCACACAGCTCTGTTTCTCTAGAGCTCTCAAGCCCGCGGCAGCGACAGCTACATCTACCTAGATACTCCCCGGGAGATGGTTTGAAGAGGGACAAAGATTCTGCCCAGAACAGGGCCATCCCTGGTGTAGTTATGCAGGAGGCAGGGTTTGTCCTGGGCATCGACCACTTTTTCTGTGGGGACCCATTACAGCCAGGTAGAGAGTGGCACTGAAGTTTGGTGGAGAGGACCTGGAGCCAACTGATTTAGAAAGCTAGGCCTTCCTCTTATAAGCTCCAGGAAATGTAGGTGATTTACGTAACCTCTCAGGGCCTCAGAGTCTATAAATATACCCAAGGAGCCCTTTCATAGTTAAGGCCCAGACAGACTGATGCCTGGAAGTTCTTGGCACAGGACTTGGCACATGGTAGATCACCCCAAGGTTCCATCTGGACTGTTTCTCAATTTTGTGTCTTTGCTGTCTTCCTCCCATCCAGATAGGCTTTAAGAATCCCTGAAAACTTGGATTTTAGATGCATTTGGTAGAAATGTTCTTTCTCTTTCCACTGAAGAATAATACGTATTGATCTAATTGAAGTCCACTTTGTGACAGTTTGCTTCCTGGGCAGACATTAGCTTGAGCGTGACCTTTTTGAATCACCCTGATGGATGACTAATTTCCGGTAAGATGTCCCATTCCTGATGGAGTGGCTATTTGGTAAGAGGCCAGTTCCTGGTGGGAAGGCGAGTTTCTGCCTCAAGAAAGGGCAGCTATCATTTATCGAACATCTGCTTTGGACCTGACTTTGTGTGGAGAATGTGTAAATTATATGTGATTTAAAGCACTCCATGAGATTGGCATATAGATAACAACAGTTAAGAGCCTGGGTTCTAATATAGTATCGCCTGGCACAAATTTTATTTTTGCCACTTTAAGCATGTGATTTAACCACTGTGTGTCTCTGTAATGAAATAGGACCTGTGCCGTAAGGTTTGGGGGAGGAATTGTCTCCTCTCACTTAATAAATGTCCATAAACATTTAGCTACCCTAATTTTTATCCATATCTTACAGACAGAGAAACCAAGGCTTGGAAGTGACAGTGAGAGAGAGTCTTCCTCCTTCAAGAAGAAAACTCAAGTTTAAATTTTCCCTTAAGTCTTGCCTAAGATCCAATTCTGGATCTCAGAATTGTCATATGTCCATTTTCAGTTCTGGCAGAACATAAGTCCTCCACTCGTTGAGAGTGATGCCCATGGGAGCAGCCTAGAGAGAGCACGGCACGGACACGAAGCCGTGGTAGAGCCCTCCTAAGTACAGACGACCGAGGCTCCCTCAGAAGGCAGATGCCGCTGGTGGGAAGGGTAGAGTTTACAGAGTCTCCATAGGTTTCACGGGCAGAGACTTAGCCTGATCAATGCCAGCTGGCTGTCTGAGAAGTAAGTTGTGACTATTGTGTTGATGAATAACAAGCTCTGTGTCATAAGAGTGTTGTTCAGCTCTACGCTTTATCCCTTTCAGTCCCTAGAGCCATGTTATGGTATGCATGTTGCCCTTTACCATAAGAAAGCTGAAGTCAGAGAAGTTCACATCTTGGTCTTACAGCACTTATTGGCAAAGACAAGATTTGAACTTGAGTTTCTTGGATTGTTAAATCCGCGCTCCCCCTCCATCCATGCTGCCTTTCTCCATGAGGCTAGGACTACAGGATCAACAGAGGGCCAGGGGAAGGGCCTGGAAGGAATTAGGGAGAGGTTGTCAACAGACAGTCCATTATCCCAGTAAGCAGGTAGGTAGAGCAAGGCTCCGTAAGAAGGAGGTGAGACTGGGCATAGTATAGAGAGCCTGTAAGAGGGGCATACCTCAACCTGAGAGTCAGGGAAAATTGGAAGAGGGCAAGACTGATGACCACAGGTTTTCTGGGGAGCCTCAGTCCTCAGACAGCACTGCCCACATGGACAACAGTGGGAAAACACTCCAGACCAGGCTGTCACTCTTGGCTATGACTGTGCTCCATAAATGCGACTCTACTTTTATTCTCAGACAGCCAGGGCAGGCCTGTGGTTCTGACTTTCCCTGGCCCCACAGGTATTATGTTCCCGGTCACCTATATTTGGATTCCATTTCAGTGTCAAAGCCAGGTCTTTACACACCTTAAATTAGGGGGTCTCATATTTGGGACAGAGAAATGGATGGTAATCATGAGATTCTGGTGAAAGCTATAGATGCTCTTCCTAGGAAAATGTACTTCCTGCAAGTGTTGCATACAGCTTCAGAGTGTATCTAGGTGCCATTGAATTTCTCTATCAATCCCAGAAAAATCTATAGATCTGGTTGTAAGCCTTGCTTTAAATTAGTGGGTTGGACAGAAGTCAATGGGAACAAACAATTCCACGTGTGGTATAATAATCAAACATAAAAATGGATAAATTACCTCCCATTAAACTGAAAGCGTACAGGCACTATGATGAAAACTTCAAAATTTTATTGAGAAGCAAAAATGAAACTATGTGTAAGTGGAAAGAAAGAATATATGTTTTTGGATGGTAAGAGTCAACATTTAAAAGTATAAATTCTCTCACTATTAAGCAGTTCCAGATAATTATTCAAAAATGGTTTGGTTGTTTAGGTGGGGGAACTTTAAAAAATGATACTAAGAACAGAGGTTGGCAAACTATGGCTCATCCAAATTCTACCCTCTGCTGTTTTTGTAAATAAAGTTTTATTGGAACACAGCCACACTCATTTGTTTACATATGATCTGTGGCTTCTTTGCAGCTACAAAGGCAGGGTAGAGTAATTATCATAGAGACTATATGGCCCACAAAAACTTAAAATATTTATTATCTGTCTCTTGAAGAACATGTTTGCAAACTTCTGACCCAGAAAATTAAACACATGAAAATATCGACAAAAACATAAATGATTGATATGGGCAGACTAGCCTTACCAAATTTTACAATGTTTTGCAAATACATAGTACTTAAATCAGTTTTGTATTGGTGCAAGAATATAAAATTGCTCAATGAAACAGAAGAGTGCAGAAATGGGTCCAAATATTGGGAGAACTTATATCTAGTATATATGATAAGATGACTTCTCACATCAGCAGAAAACGATAGACTATTCAATAAACTATGTTGATACCTAGAAAAGGGAGAAAAAAGCTCCATACTTTTCTCATGCTTTACATGAAAGAAATTCTAGATGAATGTAATATTTAATAATAATCAATGAGGATGCAGGGCGGAGGGGATAAAGGGGAGAAAAAAATGAGACAACTGTAATAGCATAATCCATAAAATATACAAAAAATAATCAATGAAATCATAAAATGGCTAAAAAGAAACAAAACCTATGAAGGAAATAAGGTTGATATATTGACTTAAAATTTTTAAAAACCTACTCAGTAAACTTACTATAGCAAAGCCAAAAGACACAAGAACAACAAGACAGTATTGTCAACATGAGATGGAGGTTGAATGCAAAGACTGTGAACAAATCAATGAGAAAATAATAAAACTTTTAGAAAATCAACAAAGATCATCAACAGGCAGCTCCTAATGAAATGAAAAATGTAAGATAAACATGGGAAAATGCTGTTCTCTCCTTGATTAAGGAAGTATAAATTAAAACAACTCTGATATATCTTAATGGACCTGTCAGATTAGCAGATTGGCAGAGACATAAAAAGTGTCAAAGCTATGTGGAAACAGACATTTGCAAGCATCATTTGGAAGGCATAATTACCATCTTCCTGGAGGGTAATTTGACCGTATTTATGACCATTGTAAATTCATCTGCACTTTGACCTGGGGTTGCGCTTTATCTTACAGGTCTACTCAAACACACAAAGATATTTGGAAAAGGAGATTAATTGCACATTATTTATATTAGTAAAATAACAGAAAACGCTTAAATACCATCATTAGGACTTTATCGTGTCCTTGTTTCTCAAATCTGAGTAATGTACCAATTCCATTTAAAGGGAAAAATTCTCAGAAATACTTCCTATTGAATTTAATTATTTTTATTATGATGTTCCTCTAAAATGTGGAAATGTTGAACTAACTATAAGCTTCATAGATTTATAGTTCTTAAAATTATATGAATTGAAAATAAATATAAGTTATATACAAACAAATATGAAACCAATAAAATGTAAGTAAACGGTATTAAGTTTACTAGACTATCTATGGAGTATTCTACTGAAACTAAAGGGCGGATGTTTACAGTGGAGTTATATAGATGTGAATTCAATTTTATGTGTAAAACCTATACTTTCAATAATACTAAGGCATGCTTACATAAATAGGCTTTAAAAATTATATTAATGCTTTAAGGCTTTGCTTGTTGGTTCAGGCTATTCAGATCCATGATTAATTAAAACCATCAAATGCCAGTTTTAATGAGTTGTCATTGATAATTCTGGGAAGCTACCCGCTTTATTTGAAGATAATGTTAGCACTGTGGCTTATGGAAATATGTGTTGAATAGTGTTTAATCTAATTATCCCTGGAACTGAGACTAGCAACATGTTTGCAGGGTATTTACTGCTGTTTGGTCTCTAAGGAGTGGAGGGGCTCAGAGTTCAGCGTCTTGCCTAGCCCACCTGGAGGATTCCATTTCCCTCCTTGCTTTTCTCCTTTCAAATTATTTTGAAACCTTTATTTCCGCAGATGCCATGATGTTATTTTATCTTCATTTGCAGTGACTTACGTGGTAAACACCAATGATGGTGCTGCAGCTTCGGGCAGTTCTTGGTTAAAAGATGACCCAAAACTTGGCTTTTATTCATTGACTTATGAAATATCATCAAAATGAAAATGCAGAATCCACAAAGTCTTAGTTCCTGACCAGCAGGCTCCCTGTAATATGGTGAAACTGGAAAGTTACAGAGAAAGATTTGGAAGAAGGAGGAGAGGGGAGAGAAAGTAGTCCCAACTCTAAAGTCATAGTTGCAGGATATATTTCCTGGGTGAGCTCGATGTGCCTGAGCTTTGGACCCAAGAGAAGATGGGTTCAGACCTGGGGTCGGCCACTTACCAGCGGACCGATTTCAGGACGATGACTGCCAGAGCTGACTGTGGCAGCAGAGCCCTCAGCTCAGGATCACCCACCCACCTGTTCTGCCAAGCCTAACTGATCCCTGCTCTTCACTCATGATACTGCCCAGAACCCCTCCAGACAGAGTCCCCTAGGGCAGGGGTCCAGGGCAGTGGAGATTTGGGGAAAGATGTGCACCAAGGCTCTCCTTAAAGATCTGGAGAACTCAGCTCTGGGTGGTTGAGTAGGTGTTGGAGGAGAGCATTTAAGCATTTAAAATCCTTACATTAGATGTTTTCATGCACTTCCCTGCCAAGAAGTCCAAAGGGTGCTTGGTTTAACTGTGGTTATTTACAGCCCAAAGAAAGTGTCTGGCAGTTCGAGGGAAGCCAAGGGTTTTATTTCTCACTCCTGTTTTCCATTTCTGTGATTTATGATCCTTGAGCCTGGCAGAACTCGCCTGAAAAGCTCCTAACTCAGTCCACTCCCACCTGGCGCCTGTGAAAAGCAGGGCTGCTCTCTGGAGGTGCTGGGAAGGTATAGAGAGTGTACCCTTGGAAGAGGAGGCCCAGATGCTGGACCTGCTCTCTGGGGATGGCTGGTCAACCAGGCTGTCCTCTGCTATTCTGGCCTGGGGAACATTAGCTCCAAAGCTCTTGGCATAAAAACTGAGGTCATTGTTGTTGTTGTTGTTGTTTTTAAATATGTCATTTGATTTCTGATTTTCCTCAGGTAAAATGTTTATTTTTGAAAAATTGCCCACTTCTCCTCAGGGCTATTATCATACATTTTTGTCTTGATTCTTTGGCATTTTAATATCTGAGAGATAATTTCCTCACCTTGTCTACCTCCTATCCATGATGGTACAGAGAGTGCCCAGTCTGGAGTGTGCATTGGCCTGGGTACTGACCGAAGGGGCCCCTCCCTTCCAGGCAGCTCCTTGACAACTGGGTGGAAATGGTAGCTGATCTTGTCACATAGGAGGTGCTTTATAAATAACTGCCAAAGGGATTGAAGGGATGAGGGATGCCCAATTGTCTGGGCCCATCCATAGAAGTGCATTTCTGCCTCTATGCACAAATTGTTGTATTCAACTATGTTCTTTGAGGTGTAAAAATAATAATATTCATAGTAAAACTCAATGCAAAAAAAAGAGCATGTGCTCTATACAAATCTCTTTTAATGCTCATGACAACCTTGTAAGAGAGGTACTATTATTATTCCCATTTTACCAATGAGGAAATAGAAGCACAGGGAGGTTAATCAGTTTGATTAAGGTCACAAAGCTAGTTAGTTGTAGAGATGGGATGCAAACTCAGTTCCTTCGACTCCCGAGCTTGCTCTTGAGGTCACTGTGAGAGTCTTCTTTCAGATCATTTGAGCTTCTTAGGCTTTAAAGATTTCTACTGCAGGAACCTGTAGGAGTTCTAGTCCTACGCTTGTTGGAGTTGTTTGTTGGCTTCCCAGTCGTAACTCTTCCTCTTCTGAACATTCCGCCTGGAGCACTCACCTGGCCAAATCTCTTCCAGCACACCGACGTGGAGGCCGACTCTGGGAGCACCAACCATGCCCAGCAAAATGCTTCCACTGGTGCTCCTGATCTTGGTTATTTCCTCCTCCCCATTTAAAAAAAAATCATTTTTATTAACCTTCAAAGAACCTATTTCTTGACCTCTAAATGACACATTATTTCTTCCTTCTACTTTGGGCTCATTGTAGGAAGATGGATATTTTAGCTCATTAATTTTTTTTTCTTCATGTATGACTGTGCATTTTCCTCTAAATACTTCTTCAGCTGAATCCTGCATGTTTTGATGTGTATATTTTTTATATCATTGTATTCAAAATGTTTTCCGTTTATATTATAATTTCTTTTTTTTTTTGATTCATGTGTTATTTAGAAGCTTGTTTCTTAACTCTCAAATAAATGGGGAGAATCTGTTTTGGTTTATTTTTTGATAATTGATTTCTCCTTAAACAGTATTACTCTTACATCACAACAGACACCCTCCCATTTATCACTCTTGGCCCTGTGGCAGGAACTTAGTGCTCATTATCACAGCTCCTTAACACCCTGACTGCTCAGGATGTATCAGTTTCTCCACAGGTGGCGAAATCGAGGTTAAAGACTCCGCCTGATATCTCACAGTTATTATGTGTGAGTGGGAGTTGTAGGGGTGGTGAGAAGAAGGTGGTCCAGCCAAACCCAGCTCTTTGTGGCTCCAAAGCTCAGCTCTGCCCCCAACTTTTCTCTGTGTCATAGTCATCAGGGATGTGGACAGGGAGGAGGAGCACGAGGGTCCCCACCAGTATCACTCTGGTGGGCACCAACTTCTCCCTCTCTGTGATTACCCCTTCACTTCCTGCCTTGTACCTATTTCCACTCATTGAAGGGCTCCCCCCAGACTTCCTGGGTGACTTTTGACAAGCTCAGGCTCTAGTCACTAGCTCTCCTTACTGCAGCCACCCGTAGCAAGGAGCAATGCTCCTACAGTCAGCACACCAAAAAATGAATTATAAAAATGCAAAAATAGCTTGGAGGGAAGGGCCTGTCTTGGGATGTGAGTGACATGCCATTTGAGCAGCCGATGGATGTCAGTGCCTGCCTCCCACGCTCCACCTGACGGGCAGACCTGTCTGCAAGCGACTTCTTTATGATTCCATCATAAAACAAGCCCATCCGGGTAGTTCATCCTTAGAAAATATTAAGGAGAAAAATGAGGACTCTGGTCGTTATTTGGGACACAGGTTTTCATTATTGTGTTGTCCCCCAGCATGTTTTTCTCTACCCTCCTGGAGATAATCTCTTTGCTGTCAAATTACTCAAGCCAGCTGGAGAGAAAATTTGCTCCTGCACATGTCCTTTCCAGAGATCATCAACAAATAATAAATAAACTTGGGAGTTCTAGAGCCTCCTGTTTTATAATGAGGTCATTTGAGCTTGAGGTAGTAAGATCATAAGTTCTTTAAGGAGAAATGGAGAAGCTGCATGGTCCAGATATTCTGAGTGTTAGGGATGTGGCCTGCCAGGCCTCAATCTTATTAAAAGACTTTAAATGGTGGAGTTTAATGCTGAATCCACAGCTGGCCAAGGGCTGGGCCAGGCATTTGGTGGGTGATCCTGGCAGGGCTACCCGCAGGGAAGATCTCCCTACTTGCCATGGCGTCTTCAATGGCTTGATGTGAGCTAAGCGGCCAGTTTAGTGGCGTTTCTTCAGAGTGTGTATGGGGCAGGAGGAACTGTTTATTTTTTTGTTAAAATAACATTTTTTCTTATAAAAAACAATGCATGGTCATGCTGGATAAGATCTAATTAAGTAAAAAAAGAAAAAGAAACCTTGCTTTAATTTCAGCATTTACAGATAATCACTTTAACTTTATTGAGTACATTTCTTCAGACGTTACTCAAGGAAAACATACTTGTGCAAAATGGATCTTATTGTGGGCATTTTCTTTTGACTCTTACATTTTTCACATAAATATATGTTGGAGACATATTTCTGTGTCAATAAATATTCTGGTGTAGTGTGTTAATGACTGTGTTGTATTTCATTGAATGACTGTACCATGATTTATTTAACCAGCATTGTATAGTTGGGCTTTTATTCTTTTTTTCCTGCCATAAACAATGTTACAAGCAGTAACCTTAAAGTTAATTTGATATGTACATTCTTTAATCTTTATAACCCTGGTATGAATCCCTAGAAGAATTGTTGGGTCAAATAGTAGGCTCTTGTTTTTAATGAGTTTGATCTGCATTGCCTAGAATTGAATTCATTATGCTTTCACTCACATAGTTCAAATGCAGAGGGTCTCTGTGTCTTCTATTCTCAATATGCCATAATAGATAAATGAGAAAAATATTCCCAGACCTGGATGGTATGCACATCCTGAGCACAGCCTCAAGATAGCACCTAACACCCTAAATTGTATGAATTTGCTTACTCTTCTTTCTCTCCCATTGGACTAGAAGCAACTTGAGACAAAGGATCCTTGTCTTTATAACTTCAATGCCTGGTGCATAATTGAAGCTCAGTAAATATTTCGTTCATTTAATAAATATTTATTGAGTGCCTACTATGTGCTAGTGATACCTCAATGAGCAAAGGTTAGCAACCCTGCTCTCATGGAGCCTTTGGGGAACTGAACTTTGTGGTCGGTGACTTCCCTCTCACCAGTAGTGGTTTCTGCATCCTTCAAGGCCCAGCTTCTCTCTGAAGTTTTCCCTGATCACCCTGGACCACAGCGTACTTCCTGTGAACTCTGCAGTAGTGAATGGCTGCATGATTTATTTGACACTTAGCCTCTGCAGTGTAAACAGTTTTCTATATTTTTATAGCTCTCTCTGGCCTCTGCTTGACCTAGGACAGCTTAACGGGTGAGAACACCATGAAAATAGAGACCATGGCTTCTGCATCTGTGGGTTCACAGTTCCAAATGCTGCCTTACACAAAGCTGGCACATGAGGCGATGCTCTGCATGCCTAGCTGGGCCCAGCCAGGCGCCCTCCTTTGGACCTACTAGTTACTCATCTTCTCTACCCTGGCTCCCTATCATTTAATGCCTGAATTGCATTTTCCACCTCTGAGCTTACAAAGGACAACTAACTCTAAGATGAGTGAAAAAGACCAAATTCTCTCAATGAAATTGAAAGCATATAAAACTTATTAGAAACAAATTCAATAAAAACAAAACAAAACAATGCATTCTGATCATCTGCACATGATGCCTAAGAGAGAACCTCACTGTGAGCCTTCAGTTCTCTTAGCCAGAGCTAAGAGTTGGGTTCCTGGTCATAGCCCTGCTCTGGGCCTCTTCCGTCCTAGCTGTTCTCTGCCTGGTGCTGACCTTCCCTCCGTTCTTTACCAGGCTACGCGTCCCTCTGATCTATTCCAGGCCATTCCAGGCTAGTTGGGTAGTTTCTTATCACAAAGCTTTCATATACGCTTTAGGGTTCTTAGTCCGTCTGTCAGTACCTGCTCAAAATTCCTTCCTTAAAACAAAACTCTTAAGAGCCTGAGAATTCTACCAGTGTTTCTGTTGCTCCACTTATTTCCCTTTCTGTTGGTACTGTACAGAAATTTTCAAGAGTGAGAGAGAGGTGGGAGGCACCCTTTTCCCTGCTGGAATGGGCTCTGTGAATGCGCTGCGCTGCTGGTGAGGCCTTCCTGCCAAACCCCATCCTGCCTGTAGCGGGAGGGGTTTTGTCATCCTCCCCTTCATTTAGAGGAGAGGGGGCAAAAATAAAAAACACTGATACCTTTTGTTTAAAAATACTCAAC
Organism: Mormoops blainvillei; assembly: GCA_004026545.1. Taxonomy (NCBI): domain Eukaryota; kingdom Metazoa; phylum Chordata; class Mammalia; order Chiroptera; family Mormoopidae; genus Mormoops; species Mormoops blainvillei. Next base: position 12,824 of record PVJD01004565.1, read on the forward strand.
CCTAGAACACTCTTCCGTCTTTTGCCCACACAGCCCTTTCCTCCTGTGCCCATTTATCCAATATCAAATGCTCATCAAACTGTAGTTGCCAGCATCGGGAATGGCGGACTTGCTCCTCTGCTGGAATCTAACTGTTCGGTTATTTACACATGGACTCCCCAGGAATCCAGTCCAGATCTGATTGTTATTATTAAAGCTTGCAGCTCTATCTCAGGGAAAGTGGTTAGAACTGGGGGGGAATGAATCAACCATGAAAAGTTGCTGGGGTTGGTGGGGAAATTCTCCTGCAAAGCATCAGCTGAGGAGCTTAATTTTGGGGTGGCAGGAACGAATGCAGATGGAAGGGGAAAGCAGGGGTTGCTGTTTGTGCTGGTGGTATTTGGAGGCTCCCTCAAACCCACTTGAACATTCATCCTCGGGTCTCACGCCCTCCCCACCCCCATCCTCTTTTGGATTTGTGTTAGGAGAGGCTTGCAGCACCTCTTCTGTGATCAGCTCTCACTTCTGACTTTGCACCTGTGTTTAGCTTATCTCCTCAATGGGGTGGTAAGCAAACAGTCACTGAACTAGTCTCCATTGGTTGATCAGTTGATCGATGAATTGGGAATAGGAATCTGGAGCTACCCAGTGCACAGTGTTTGTCACTGTGGTTTGGCGTGGATGGCTAGAGCAAAACTGACCTATATTTTTGCCAACATGGAAGCAAAGTGTGATACAATACATTGCTGGAAGCATTAGAAAATTAAAGGTGACATTTCAATTGGGATTGCAAGTCAACAGCAGCCTGTCGGAGGAGCTCCATGTAATGAGTATATTGTTTCCAATAGGGGGCCTTAATGACTGATTGGTGAGAAGCTGCGCCACCGCCTGGAATTATTATGCTCACTCACAGAAGAGGGTGAGAGTGACAGTGCTGTCCGTGGGGTTAATGGTCAGCTTTCCTGCTGCTAGCGGCCTATGAAGAGAGCAAAGGAAAGGGAAATGGTACAGGGGGAAAAAATCAATAGTATTAGCAGAGTCATGGTAATAAATGCAGTTGCTTATTTCCAGGTTGGCTTTATTGAACTGGTTATGAAATTGATACCTTTTTTTTTTTTTAAGTTTGTAAATTGGAGAGCATGAGAATTCGGGAAAAAATTCAACTTTCTGGTAGACAGAGCAGTCACGTTTAGTTGATTAAAGCTAGAGTTTTATAGTCTTTGAAAAGGAGAACTGAGAAATGAATGTATATGTAGAAGGAGGAGATCCTGGAATGCTGGGGTAGAGAGTGTGGGCTTTGGTGTCAGAAAGACCTGTTTCTGAATCCCCATTCCGCATGTTATGAGCATGACCATTGGCCAATTTATTTATCTGTTAAACAGGATACACCTATCTTCGTAGCCAGAGCGGTGATGAGACATAAATAACATCATACATATGTATTTGTAAAGGTGCCTGGCACAGCAATTGGTAGGAGACAGCTACTCATCAAACCATGCCTCTGGTTTGCAGATGCCATCAATGTCTTGGCATTTCATACTTCATTATAATCACACAGTTCAGTGGCCAGCATTCACATTCAGTCTTATGGAAGAGAGAGGACATTGGTACCTAGGAAACTTTCCTAAAAACTCCTTCCCTTCCTAGGCCCAGTGGGTGCCCTTCTTTAGGCTCTGACAGCAGTTGGGACTTTGGCCATCACCGCACTTTACTCACTGCTCTGTGCTTCTCTCTTCACTAGTCTTTATCTCTAGAGTGAACTCCTAAATTGCAAAAACTGTGCTCTTCATTTCTGGACTGTCAAGACCTACCTAGGGGTGGCTGGTATGTAGTAGGTATCTTGGAATATTGTTTGGATGTTGGAAGATAGCAGCTAGGTGTCCTTTAAACCACAGTGTGCCTCAGCATCATCTGCTCAGCATCCTGTTTGGGCTCATGTTCATCCCAGTTCATAAACACTGATGCTTTTCAAGTTCTCTTAAGATCCTCAGCTTCCTGGGCCCCAGCTTTCTTCTGGTTGTTTCCATTCTTTCGAAGGTGCTTCTGCCTACGTAGGCTTCTACAATCCAACTGCAACTTGAGCTTCTTGAAATTGTCTGCTCATCCCCCATTAATAAAACCACCCCTTCACATATCTTTAAGTCACTTCTCTCTCAGGGGCTGGAAGCTCTATAAGCCTACATAGCTAGTCAACATTCAAGGTTTGCTACATGAATAAGATGAGTGCAAGGTGTGCTACGAGGGTATGTGCAATGATGTAACAGGCGACATTTCAATCCACTCCTACTACTTCTCAGCCAAGGAATACCTAACATGCTGAGCCTCTTTTTCATCATCTGTAATAGAGCTAAAGATTTGTATCATGTAGTAAGTTTACCAAAGCACAAACATAACACTGGTGCTGTGGGAATGCTGTGTGTGGAAGTGAATCTCTAAGGTTGGGAAGGTGGCTTAGCTGACCTCCTACATCCCCAACTCTGTAACATACACAATGATTCCGGGGATCTAGGGATTCATAAACAGGCTATTTCTTTGTAGAAAATAACCATCTTGAAGAAAGGAAGATGCCCCTGCTGATGACAGAATGGAACTAAAGGTGGAAATGTGTGAGACAGCGATGACTCTGCAAGAAGAGACATTCAATGGTGGAAGTTCTGTACTATGATGGCATTTGTCAGTTTAGGGACTTTCCCCCTTAGAGCAATCTCTCACGGGTGTCAAGACACTAAAAATGAGCACTGAAGAAAAGATAGAGAGAGAATACAAGAGGAAGGCATTTGGAAGTTTCATTTGTTCCTTTGTTTTGAAAGATTAATTTCTTAGTGCCAAGGTTGATGTTGCGCCTTTTGCATATTTGTCATTAGTATTCTGTGTGAAAACTTGAACACTTGAAACGGATAAAGATTACCTGCCAATGCTTTCCCCATGAATCAGATTGAGAATGCAAACTGTGACTTGAGGCAGAGACACTTACTTTATTTAGCAGGGAATTGGAGAGGAAATTGCTGGGTTGCTGCCCTGCAGCCCCAGGGGCTGGTAGGTCACATTGGCAAATTTCTCATCCCCTTCCCCTGCCCCCATCCTCCCTCATGTCCTTCCCTTCACTCTCTCTTTTCTCCTTCCCCTTTCCTTTTCCAAACTGTGCCCTATTATCATGCCACCCCTACCTAACCTCTTTAGAGATGACAAGAATCTTTCTTGGGGAGGGGGTAGAGCTTGGCTCATTTTTATCTACTGAATTTAGCACATTGTTCTAATCTGGAGATCAGAGAAGGTTTGGGGTTAAATTATTAAGCTTTGCAACTTAACAGCTGTTTGGCCTTCACAAAGTTTCTAAACACTTCTAGATTTAGGTTATTTATTATTTGTATGTAAAATGCAGACATAACTACCTACTGGCTGATTCATCGAACTAACCGTACCCCATTCTGTTTCTCACCGCCCTCCACCTGCCTAGAGTTAGTATTCAGCAGAGGATTTCTCTCCAGGTGACTGGTGACAACAAGCCTTTTAGGAGAGCTGCAATGGCTAAAACACCTTAACTAGAGCAATAATTTGGGGCCAAGCTCAGTTCCAGACTCCCAGCAGGTGGGTGCCCAGTGAGAGGCATTGGGAGCATTTGTTCTGTGCCCCAGGGGAGGACAGTAATGCAGGAATGTAATACTTTCTGATTCTCCCTTCTGATCTTTCTGACTTTATTCCAGGGCTCTTGGCTCCTCTCATGTGGCTGGCTTTTACTTGCCTTCTATCCTACTCTTAATTCAGAGGGTTGTGTGCTATATTGGGAGAACTGGCGGGAGGAATAATGGGAATGTGTGTTACTTTTTGCCTTGGGGTTTACCTGTTGAGAAACTGGGGGGTCGGTCAACTTCTAGACTTTGCAGGTGTCAGGCAGAGTAGTCTGGGCAGTGCATTCCTGGAGTGAATGTGCTTCCATTCTGCCTCCTTTCTGGGATCAGAATGAGTTAGGTTCACCATGGATCTTAAGATTCTTCAAAAGCTGATCCTTACTTCCCCAAGCCAGTCCCTATAGGATAATGATTAGTTTAATGCTTCCATACATAACCCTCCAAGTGGAGGAGTGACTTCCTGGTCCCTTACACATGTGACTGCCTTCCAGCCTTGATCTTGCCATAATCCCCCGAGGGAATGCCGTTGTCACTCTTCTGTGCCACTTCATATCTTTTAGTTCAGTCCACAAACCTTCCCATGATCTTCCATCATTTCCTGCTTATTACCCATTCTGGAGCCTGACCTTTGCCAGGGGTTACGTCAGGTGCTGGTGATATGAAAAACAATTGTGTGTGGCTCCTGGTTGCAGTGAACTCACACCTAGGCTTTATCTTTTATATATTCCCCATGTTTGTTTCAGTAGTTAACACAGGGCTTGATGTCCAGGGACAAACAGAAAACATGTGCATTCTCCAAATGAATGCAGCCATGGACAACATCCTCATTTCTTCCCCAGGCCCTTTGCACAAGCTATCTTCTCTGCCTTGGTCAGTCCTCCTTCTCCGTTGGACAGCTAAACTCCATTATGTCTTAACTGAAATGTTACTTCCTCATAAAAGCCTTTTGACTGCTGGACACTATATGGCACTTGTGGCTTCTTAAACTCTTCTGTCATAGTATTTATCACAGATTTTACTGCTCTGCTTGTGGGACGATTTGAATGTTTTATGTCTCCTTCTCAGGACTTAAGCTCTTTAAGGTAAGGGAGATCTGATTTGTTCACTACTTTTTGCCCAGTACCTGACACAGTGGCAAGTCTAGCATGTTGCTATTTGACTCATTTGTAATGAATAAATGCCTGGATACATGGATGAATGGATGAGTGAATTAGTAGATGACTGAATGAATGAATAATTGAAAAAATAAAACCAGGCCTTCCCATAACAGCAATTCTGACCATTCAGAGACATCCAGATATTTTTGCCTTTCTTTTCTTCTACAACTTATGGCCCATGCTTTGTCCCTCCAGTATTCCATCACCTCTAGGCCCCTTGTTTCTGTGTCTTTGAATTTCCAGAGGCAGAATATGGTTCTCGTGTTGAGTGGTGCATGATGAGTTTGTGTTTTCAGGGTAAGATTTTCTATCTACTGTCTCTTAGCCCCTAGCATGCTGGCGAGTCCTCACTAGCATGCTGGTGAGTGCTACCTTGTTATGGTGGTAATGCGGCTTCAGGGAATTTGCGGGCAGGACAAAGCCATGGGCGATGACTGGAGAACATTGGTATCCACATGTCTTAAGCTCAGCAATCTTTTCCTCCTTTCCTCCTTTCCTCCTTCCTTCTTCCCTTCTTCCTTCCCTCCCTCCCTCCCTTCCTTCCTTCCAGTAGTAAACTTCGATCCTCTGCTTCCATTCAGTAAACATCGAAGGTAGGTTTTTGCTACTTATTGTTTTGATGTGACACAGAAATCAGAGATCAGTAAGAGATGTTCTTTATTGCCATTAGAAGTCTCTTGCCAAAGAGAAGTAATAGGTTCCTTTAATTTAGGATTGTGGACTTTTCATAATACTGCATATGACTCCAGAGCAACAGAAGGTCAGATCCCAGTGAGTCAGCATATCTGGCGTGCTCTTTGCTTTTCTCATGGCAAATTGGGCATGTGTGCATCTCCTATCTGTCCTCCTGAGAGGCGCCAGTACATGCTTGCTGCATCATTACCCTGTGCTGGTGACTAAAAAGGTAGAGAGATATGTACATGGGACCAGGATTAAGGATGTGATTATGTTAAATGCATAAGCACAGCCTTCTTACTTAGCAACCCAAGGACGTGACTAGAGTATTAGGCGGGGAATGGGAAGATGGGGTTCCTGTTCAGCGAAGCCCTTAAGCAGCTGTGTGAGCTCTTACCAGCCTTTTAATACCTGTGGGCTTTCACTAAGGTGAGGAGATGGGGTTTATATGGATAAATAGGCATTCATATGTATTCCAGCTGCCTGACAAAATCTGATTTTCTACTGTAACTGAGAGTCTGCCAACATCTGCAGAAATCAGTCCCACAAACTACAATAGAATCTGCTGCTGTTTTGTGATTACATTACCCAATTCACAGGTTCAAGAAGACAATATTTGAGGATTCTCTGATATGCTACACTGTGTAAGGCACACTGATATAGGATATAACCCACTGCTGAACTTGAGCAAATTTCAGAGATACGAATTCTAAGTGTTTGAGGGAAGAAAAAAGGATATCTGTTCATCAGATGCTTGACTCCCTTCTCCAACACCTGCAACAAGCTTTCCCACCCCTGCTACCCACTTCCAATGACAGGGAACAGAATACCCTCCAAATGAAGCCCAGTTTCTCTTTGAATTGAGACTCAGCCACCGTGTGTGTGTGTGTGTGTGTGTGTGTGTGTGTGTGTGTGTGATTGTAAGTATGAGTGTGTGTGCTTTCATGTAAGTGTAATGTGATGTGTACATAGAATGTGTAACACATTATTTTTTTTCTCCCACCATTTACTTCTCTACCATTTCCAAAGAGAAATAGAATTTTTCTAGGATTGTCAGTTATTAGGGATTCTTGCAGCCTCCCTCCACTGGTATAGTTAATTGAAGGTTGATTTTGTTTGCAAATGTTATGCATTATTCATCCAGGGTCTCTATGGACACCTCGTTTCCTGCCTTATAGAAAAGAAATCAACAAACAGATGGGTGTCATTGCTGTTGCATTGTTGCGCTGAAAGAAAAATTGTGGATTTACTCCCATTTGCTTGCACAAGGAGCCTTTTCCTGCCAGCAACTGGAAAGCCTCACTGTCTCCCAGGGACAGTATTTTGACCAGCATTGGATCTGCTCACTTTGCTCATTATGTATATTGGAGCCAGGGTTGTGGTATAAGCTGATATTCAACACACACATCAGTATTTGCTATTAGTATAATTATTAATGCATACCCCTGGCCTTCAATCCAGTTAAGGCTAACCTGGTTTATTCGTCCTTAATAAGTCCGTTTTGGGTCCTCAAGATTACCACATTCCTTTCCACGGACTTATAAACTGTCTATTTATGACAATTTCTATAATTTTCCTGAGCACCTCAGTCTATCTTGTGACATGTATTTTTGGATTTATGCTTTCTTACAGCTTAAAAATTAAGACTTTTGCCATTGCCTAATCTTCAGGCATTGATATCATTCTGTTATTACCCAGTTGTGTCTAAGAGATCCCAGTGATGTATTGTCATTGTGTATCACACACAGTTCTAAGAGTTTCTTGTTCATTGTCTCATTTATTTCTTGCAATAGCCTTTTCAGCTCAGTACTAGGATCATCTCCATTTTACAAATATGAACACTTAAATATCTTAGAGTTATTTAAATATCCCTAAGGTTTAGACAACTTAAATGTCTTGCCTGAGATTGCTCATCTGGCAAATGGCAGAATCTGAATTTGAACACTCAGGTCATTATTCACATGGAAGGTGGTTTGAAGACTGTCTTGTGGAGAGAATTTTAAAAGTGGAAGGAAGAGGACTGCAATTGTCATCTGAGAAATGATTTGGAAGCCTGGAAGTTCTGGGTCAGGAACCAGTGTCATTTAAGACCAAGCAGACAGGGATTGGGATGTGCTCACTTTATTGAGTTTAAGGGAAGGAGGTAAACAGAAGACCCTAAGATTGGATTAAGTTTCCTCAGTGGGTCAAAGGACAGAGATTCACAGTCCAGGCAGAGGTATGGTCAAAGATTAGGCAAATGAGCCAATTAAAGTTTAAAAGGATGAATTGTGTCCTTGCTTCTTATTGGATTTATATTTTTAAGATCCTAGATTAATTGATAATATCCCCTGCTTTTTAGCTGTCTCTCAATGTCTTACATCGGAAGGGTCCATTTTCCACTTTCCAGAATTATTCTGTTGGGATGAGTCCATCCTTTTATCCAATTAAGACTTTATCCATCCATTCAAGCCTGAGTGGGCTGTTGTGTTGTGGATAAAGAGACGAATAAGATAGATACCTGTTTTTGAGGAATGCATTTTCAAAGTTAAGCAGAAAAAAGAAAAAAAAAAGCCACCTATACTGTATGTTGAGACTTACACAGAGATCATCATTAGGCTCTGTGTGGTCTCCAAAAGGGACCCCTAACCCAGCCAGCAATGCAAGAGGAATGCCACTGAAGGTTTTCCTCTCAGAAGAGGTGAGTTTTGAGTTAACCAGGTAAGGTAAGTCATTTGTGGAATAGGAGAGAATTCAAGAAAGCCACACACTGCAAGGCAGGGAGGTATGGTAATGTCTGGGATGTTCAGAAACTTCAAAACGTTGGCAAGGGCAGCAGTACCATCAGGCAAGACTCAGGCCATATCCCTAGGCATCCTACAGTCCAGGTTAAGGAGTCTGGATTTTAAGGAGTTTGGAGACACTGATCTCGTGAGCTGAAGGGAAGGCTAAAGGCGGGAGAGTTTGGTAACTCAGCAGTCCTTCACTATTCTGTGACATCCCTGGCACACTGGGTTCTTTTGTGGCCCATTATTCTTTCCCTCTAAGAAAACCAAATGCAAACACAATTACTTGGTTAAAATAAGATTTAGAACACTTTTATCACAGAAGAGATGGTGCTATCATAAAAGTCTCTGTCCCACAGGCAACGTTTTCTATTAACAGTGGAAGATTTAACAGATGTCCATTATCTGAGAATGGGGTTTGTTCTGATAATGGCCAGACAACGAGTTCCAGACATAGTTAATAATCCAGGGTCCTCTTTATTGTTGTACAGAGCACATATATCAAGGTTGACTTTTATGTGACACCTGGACGCACTGTAGCTTGTTGGGGGAGACATTTTTCTGAAGGTCATATATTTTTAATCTAGAAAACAGCTGAGCCACAATCCCTCACCCCGCCCCATTTCACAGTTATGTCCACCGACTCTTCACTAACATTCGAGGTCATTTGAGGTGACCTTCACAGAATTATAACGGCAAAATAAAAGGAAGCCTGCTCGCTACTGCAGCTGTCACTCTGCCCCCGCCTTTCACTCCTTCCAGCCCCAAATCATTCCACCCTAATGTGTCTGAGGTACCTGGGAGAACTTCAGTACGAGGGTGACCTGGCCTGTCACAGTGGATGTGGTGATGTCATGCATCTTTCCATGGGCTCCCTAGGAAAGATCATCAGAGCGTGCAGTAGGTTACTTGAGGCAAAACCTAAAAATGGGATTTCATTGGTGCTTGCCCCATTCTCCTACTTGCTCTGTCTCTTTAGTCAGTGTTTCAGCTTCCTGGATACCTGTGAGCTCAGAGGTTACTCATTTTTGACGCAACCTGAACTCCATTAAATGAGCTGGGCGAGCCCTGGTGCCCGCTCACCCTCTCATCTCATGTTCCACTTGCATAAACTTCTGAAGCTTCTTCCTTGGGGCTTGTTTTCTCATGTGTGGTCTCATGCACCCTTCAGAAATCAGGCTTGGTCCTTCCGTTCTTTTTGGGTTGACCTTTGGCTTCCCTCCTTGGCCAACATTCAGATTTGACCTGGGATGATGTAGTCTCTGAGTACCCTGATTGAACACTTAGGTGGTTCCCTTCGCTGCAGGCTCTCTAGTCTATGTCCCAACCCTGGCTTTTTCAGGACAGCACTGGCCCCTGATCAGCTCCTGCGTCATGCCCAGTGGAGAAAGGAGGGTATTAGTTCAGCAAGCTATAAGGAATCAAGACACCAAAAGAGAAATGAAGCCCAGAATTTTTCAAGACTACTCCATTTTGGTGGTCTTTTTTCCCCCAACTTTTTTATATGATCAATTTGTCCCCTCCAAAAAAACAATGGAACAAATTCAGGTCAAATGCTTACTGCTGTCTAGCATAGTATCAGGTGATATGGGGGACAGTGAGAGGAAGCCATGATACCTCTGTTCTGGGAACTTAAGTTCTGTTGGACACACAACACTAACACACAGCACATAAAGTAGGATCTCCTGGGATGGGAGGGCCAGACAGCAAGGGAAGACTTCCTGAGGCAGCGAGGCTGAATGTGATCCCTGAAGGACAGGACAAACTTAGTCTAGGGAGTGGGGTGAAGTTTCTGAGGGGAGGTGGGCTAGAGGCTCCTAGGCAGGCTGGACATAATGTCCGTGAGAAAAGGCAGGAGAGGAAGAGGGGGAGGAGGGGATGCTTATTTGCGGTAGGAAGTTGGAGGCCCTCAAATGTCAGGTTGGAAAGTGTGAACCTGACCTTGACAACACTGGGGAGCAGTGAAGGTGTGGAGACAGAGTTACCTGGTGGAAGAATCTAGAGCAAGGCGGGGCTTCTCTGGTGTGGTGAAATGGGCAGAGTAGGGCTCTGTCACCAGTTGTGTCTCCCTGAACCAGTTTTTGACTCAGAGCCAGTCAGTGTTTCTTAATTTTCAATGTGGGCTGATGATCATGACCTTCTGAGGCTGCCGTGGGGATTGCTGTGAACAAACACTGGGCGCAGCATGGCGCCCAGCAGCTGGTCAGTGCCCCATAAACATTCGGGCCCTGGGGCGTGAGGCAGACTGTGTGCTGAGTAGCTTGGGGTTAGGACAAGAGAGACCCAGGGCCCTGTGATACCAGGTTGAACACACCTTGTTGACGTGATCTGAACAGAAATTCTTCAGCTTTAAAAAAGTAGTGCATAATTCAGAGACAAAAGGAAATCTATTCCCCAACTGTGCCCCTCAGACTGTTGGCTTCCAAGGAGCTATGCCAGAGAACAGGTTTTCATGGGGAAGGAATTTCTAGTAAACATCCAAGCCTGCCTGGGTGCCATGTGACAGAAAAACCGACAGCATGTCATTACCAAATCCATTTATAGTTTGAAGACATTTGGAAAATGTTTATGGTGACTTGCTGCAGTTCTCTATGAAATCATTTTCCAAAGTCACTCAGTAAGTGAAAACATTTCTTCATTTTTTGATGTTGAAATGCAACAAGCATGGACCATCCATGACTCCAGGCCTTCTGTTGTTCCTCTGAGCCAAGCACAAAACCTCAGAAACGATCGCAAAAGGAACAATATCCCATTAGGGATTCTGTTGATATGCTTAACAGTTATATTGTGTTTTGAAGTTCTGTTATGAATGGGAATAACAGCACCTCGGTTCACCTTTATTGCCTTACCACACAATATAATGCAGTTTCCCTTTGCTTTGTCTGATTTCTTCCATTCAACCTGATATTCTCAGTCCCCAGTCAACGCCCAGCTCCAAATAGTGGCTCAGTAAATGTCTGTTGTCTAAACAAGGATGCAATTGTTCAGGCCTGGCTGTTCCTCAGAATTACCCATGGGACTTTTAAAGAGAACACATCCTGGGCTTCCCCCTTGCCCACTGGATCAGCAGCTTCTTGGAAATCCGTCCCCGGAGGCTGCTGTGGGAGAGATTCAGAACCTGTACCAATGATAAGACTTTGAGGCCCTGGGAATGCGTATGTGCCCTGCAAACCTCCTGACTCTATTTGGAAATGTTTAGATATGAGATCCTATGTGATCTGTCTGTTCAATTCACTGTGGAATCTTCCCAGAGTCATCACCTGGGAAAATACTTTGGACAAGCTGGGTAATCCTGCCAAGAAGAAAGTGCATCTTGATAAGAAGATAAGAATGACACTGGAGCCATGTTTTGCTTTGAGTCCTGGGTGTGGAGTAGTGAGCAGTTCATGGCAAGAAGTTGGTGTTCACTGCATATGAGCTGGGTGTTTATAAACGTTATTTCTTTGCTCCTAGCAGGAGCCTTAGTGGAAGGTGTTACTGTTTTCCTCATGAAGACTTAACTCTTCCCGAGGTTGAGGGTCTTGTCTTGAAAACTGGGAGGCAGAGCAGGTACCCTACTGAGGATGTTGGCAGGCACAGCAGTGTGCTCCAGGCTGGTGCAGTTAGGGGAGTGAGATGAAGCCTCTTTGCAGAGAGCAGTGGGCTGGGAGTCGGATGACCTATGTCTGGCTTCTGCCACTGTGGCCTCAGACAAGTAAATTACAACAGGAGGTGGGTGAACTAACAGTGAAAATTGCTCACTGTGAGCTCCCTCTGTGCTCAATGCCCTAGGGGATACAAAGAAGATAATCCTCCAGAGCATCCACCCCGCCCCTGCCCTCCACTGTATGTGTGTGTAGCCATCAGCAGGGAGGGGTGAGTTGAGTGCTGCCTGGCAGGTGGACTCTCTCCCTAGCTGGGAATCCTCCTCTCTGAGTAATGGCCAGGGCTCAAGGACCCGGAATGAGGGGTGGGTGGGTGCTGCTCTGCTCTTCTGGAAACCAGCAGACCCTCTCATCCTTCCCCACAGCACATGTACACATTCTGGGCTCCCGAGAAGAGTTAAACCCTTTGTTACCCAAGGTGTTCAGGTAGGGACTACAAAGTTGTGCAGAGAAAGAGATGGAGAGAGAGAGAGAGAGAGAGAGAGAGAGAGAGAGAGAGAGAGGAAGGGCGCAGGCTTTAGGTCCATTCTGCTACCTGACTTTCTCAACCACAGCACAGCCCAGGCCTTCTCAGGTGGAGGGAGTTAGGGGCATTGCCCCCTGTAGCTGTTCCCTGAGCTATTATTCATCAGATATTATTACTTAAGGCTAGGAAAAAAAAAAAAACACAACCAAAGTATACTTAAAGTCAAGTAAATGATAAAGTAATAAATAATGGCACCAGATCATCTAGTTGGGAGGTGGCCCAACAACATTCCACGCTCACCTTGGCCTACTTATTTCCCCTTCTCGGTTTCTTCTTTTAACCAGTCTCGCCACTGGTCCCTGGTCCCCTTCCCTCCTTCTTTCACCTCACCTTTAAATCGTGGAGTACAGGTTTCTTAGGATCCTGCTCAGGTCCTGCATGCTTCATGTCCTTGGATGTTGAGTTTCAGTGTCGTCCGAGGTCAGTGACTGGGTCTTGGCAGCGCATGGTGTGGGCGAGCTCTGCATCAGCGTCTACAGGGGCAGACAAGTGGGGTAGATCTTATCATGAAACCGTGTTAACTGCCACTCCAACGGCCCCTCAACAAACAGCGTGCAAAATGATTTCAAATGGCAGAGGGTGAACACAGGTTGATTTATAGTTCTATATTTATTTCATTGTATATAAAAATATACAGGGTGGGGCAAAAGTAGGTTTACAGTTGTGAGTATGCAAAACGCAGTTTATTCTTGTGTTATTATTTATTAATTATCATATCATTTTCCATAAGAACAACTGTAAACCCTCTTTTGCCACTCCCTGTATATGATTAGCATGTCAAACCTATTATTTCTCAGATACAAGTACTAATACCTTAAGACGAGGATAACTCAAGAAAATGAGTTCATTCAAAGTTAAGTAGATAATAAGAAAAAGAAGTAAATAAAACTGCAAATTGTGTCCAGATATGGCAAGAACCCGTGAAGGAAATGTGGGAGTGACTGGACTGTTGGAAACACTGCCCTGGGGGATCTACAAAAAAGGATCTTATGCCTGAGAGGGTATGGTTCCTTCTGATACCAGCCCAGGTATTCCATAGAAGAAATTCAACCTGTTCTCACTAACAGAGCTTTGACTCTATTTTCCATCACTAATATTCTTATTAGAAGAGAGATGCCAACTCCCCACCCCCAACACCAAGGTAAAGCGGAAGTACATGGTGCATGAAGTTGACAGCCAGGCCTTCCCGGCACACGCTGCTTTTTAACCCAGTGGGGTGGGAAGAGGGGGCCTCATCTAAGGTCGCAGACTCAGGAAGTGTCAGAGCCAGGCATCAAACTTGCTCTGTCTGACTTCAGAGCCTATGCCCTTTCCCTTACTCTCCTAGAGGAGCTGTAAAGTCTCTTCAAACTCCAAGAAATCTATGAGTTGAATTAAGTGTATTTTAATTTCTCTCCATGCCCTTTGCAAAATAAAATTGACCTTATATTTTCCTGAGGCTGGCTGATTCCTTTAGTTTCACAGGCATTTTAATTAGCATCAATTCCATGTATTCAAGGAAATGAATTTTTATTTCAAATGGTGCAGGAGCCTCTGTAGGAAAGAAAGGAAAAACATTAGTAAATGAAATGTTCAGCACTCAGAACTCTTTCTAATTTAAAAATGCAACATCATAAGTGCCTAAATTAAGTGGCTAGAGTGCTGTGCAATATTAATGCCATTCCTTCAATCTGTGGCAGCAATGGAAGACAAACATTGGCGAAAAGCAGGCAACCTGCCTGTCAATATCTGTGCCCCTAAGTTATGCTGTCAGAAAGCTCTCTTTGAATATGGAAATTGGAAATTTTATGAGGTCTGTGGAACACACTGTCTTCTCTTTTTGGCAGGTTTCATTTGTAGCTAACTAAGTCTATAAACAATGTTCTAATACATTTATAATCCCACTGCAGACAGAACTTCATAGTCACTGCCAGAATCAGTGGGACTATCGATGCCCTTCTGAGGTCTCAAAGTGACTTAAATTAAGAGCAAGACTGATTATTGAACCTTAACCAAATTTTACTGACTGGGTGATTCCCCCAGATTATGGGAGCTAGGCAGTGTCCTCAACTCTACAAGACGTTCACAAAGATTTCATGAACTAAATTTTTCTATACATTTCTGAGTTGTTCTGTCTCCCTTTCGATACCACGCCATAACCGCTCATATATTAAGGATATCTGGGTTTGGGAGCAATAATGTTGGAGAGAATATTAATGGAATGGTAGATCAAATTAATTTGCAACATTGACTTTTGTTCTGAAAGTTCCCCATAAATCACTACCATGTGGGGAAGACAGCCTCTGAACCTGTCTTGTCAAGTGGCCATGTCCTTTATTTTGGCACAGATTACTTGACCACATTTCTTGATGCCCTCGAGCCAGACATCAAAAATTGAAAATCAGTTAGGTCTTACGTATTTCTTGCTAACTGGGACACTGTGTGGATGTTTAACACGGGAAGCCCAATGCCACTAGAGGGGAGTTGGCAGAGCCAGTGGACTGTTTACAACTATTCCACTCCTGATAACATCAGCTAATGGAGAGTGGGTAACATGATTTTTTGCCTTACACAGTAATTAGTAGCATCAGGCCTTGACATGATTATTAATGTTATTCCACTTAAACTCCAAACACCTCCAATTCCCCATAAAGTGTATGGAGACTTTGGTGTCCTGATTATGAGTGTCAACCACACTACACTAAAATTTCTGCACAGAAAGTTAGAGGAAGGGTGAGTAACTGGAAGAGAACACCTGGGGCTTTGGGACTACATCAGTGACCAGTGACAAACATCTGTGTCTCTTTAGTGCTATGTGTTTTCCAAGGACAGCGGCAGCCACTCCAAACCCTGTAAATTAACTTTAGGACTTGAAAGTAATTGAGCTACAAGCTGGCACCCATACTGTTGGTGAGTGGGTTGCTGTTTATTTGTCTGTGATAGGCTCTTGTTTCTAATGGTTGTATAGTTGTGTCAAGCTGCTCTCCTAGGAGATAAAGCACAGGATAGATGAGGAAATTTAAGGACACTAGGTGACGATTTAGTCAGCTTCCTGAAAAACAAAAGCGCCTTTCCCAGAGAAGAGATTCTAAGGGAAAGTAATTTCATTTTACCAAATGACTTCAAAGTCCAGTTTCAGAGTTCTCAGACTGCTTCGTAATTCCTTTTGCCTTCCTGCTCCTGAAATCTCATTTTCCCTCCTGTGTCCAGGGGTTTCATTCTGTCCAGCTGCCTGAACAGCTCAGGGCATAACTAATTCTACTTTCAACTCCTGCCCCTTTCCTCTCAAGCCAGTGTTCTCTCATGAAAATCATGTTCTGCTTAGAAGTTCCTCAGCTTTCTTAGTGCAAGGTTTCTGATAATTCAATTGATATTAATGGCTTTTAGTACAAGAACATTTTTGATGTGTCAGAGGATTAATGTCATAGCTGGAAGGAATGAAGCGCCGGTGGCCCTGGTGGTAGGGTGCTTGGGAAACGGTCTTGGGCAACAATACTTCCCTGGCGTTCTGCTCTTTTGCTGAATGACTGGCCCTTATTCCCACGGCTCCTTCTTGTGATAGCTGGATGTGGGGAAGTCTTCTAGGTCATGACCCAGGACCACATCGGTAAGGATCATTCGCTGGCCACGTGCTTCAGTGCATACATAGGTCCGTAAAAGCCTCCTTTGGAAATACTCAGAGCTAGATGTGGCTCGTGTTGGAAGTCGGGCAGTGGTCCCAGGCCCTTGATTCAGAGTTATTCTTGTTTCATCCTGTAAGCAGCCTGCTGTGGTCCAGTTGGCTGTGTTGCGGGGAAAACAAAAGAAAGGACAGTTCTTATCCTTTTGGACTTTGTGTTCTGTTTGGAGAGGTGCGAAGTGAGAGGCAGTAGGCAGGGGTAGGTAGAGCTGATGTCTGTGTGCAGAAGACTGGGGCTCTAGCCCTTGCTCAGTCATTAACCCTGTGTAGACTAGTTCCTGGTTAAACTTGGGTAGTCCAACTTCTTTCTCAGAAACTTGATTTCTTCATCTATAAGATGGGGGTTTGGGCCAGCTAAGCTCTCAGACTCCCCGCAGCACCAATATTGGGTATAATGTTATGGGGATTACCACTTAAAGTAAGTGGACACATTTTGAGTACCTATAATGTGCCAGGGACTTTACATATGTTTTTATAGTAACCACTACATTGTTATACTTCAGTTTTTACACAGATATGCTAAGCCTCTCAGGGTTTGTGTGGCTTACCCGAGCTTACCAAGTGGAAGCACCCAGACTAGTACTTTGGTTTGCCTCTCCATAAGTCCAGCGGTCCTTTCTTCCTTCTGTCTCACCTTTAAACTGGAGGGATATACCAACCATCTGGTTTGGACTCCCTACTTCTTTGCTTAGGAGTTTCTTTTCACCCAACCTTTCTTAGGGGCTACCGTTTCTCTTGGGATAACTGTTATCATCATCATAATCAAAGTAGCTAATAGGCCCGGATCAGTGTAGCTCAGCTTGTTGGGTGTTGTTCCATAAAGCGAAAGGTCATGTTTGATTCGCAGCCAGGGCACATGCCTCATTAGTGTTTCTCTCCTTTTCTTTCTCCCTCCTTTCCCCTCTCTCTAAAAATAAATAAATTAAATCTTTTCTTTTGAAAAACATGTAGCTAGAGGACTTCTGGCCAAGATGGAGGTGTAGGTAGATATACTTTGCCTCCTCACACAACCAAAAGAAGGACAACAACAAATTTAAAAACAGAAAACAACCAGAACTGCCAGAAAATTGAACTGTATGGGAGTCCTACAACCAAAGAGTTAAAGAAGAAACATTCACCCAGATTGGCAGGAGGGGTGGAGAGGGGATGCTGGCGTGGAGGAAGGCTGCAAGGTGAGTGGCGGCTGGAGGACCAGGCAGGCAAGACTGTAGCTGGTGGTACCACATTCATGTGCAGATAAACTGGGAGGAACACCAGGGGAGCAAGACAGACTGCACAACCCAGGAGTCCAGTGCGGGAAAGGAGAGCCTTAAAACCTCTCACTGTAGACACCTGTGGGGGTTGCCGCAGCGGGAGAAACTCCCAGCCTCACAGGGGAGTTCACTGGAGGAGCTCACAGGGTTCTGAAATGTACACAAACCCACCCACCCAGGAACCAGCACCAAAAGGGCCCAATCTGCTTATGGGTAGTGGGGGAAGTGACTGAAGAGAGCTGACCAAGTGGCATTGTTCCCTCTCGGACCCCTCCCTCACAGACAGCACCACAAAGCAGCAGCATATGCCTTTCCCTGGCAAATACCTAAGGCTCTTCCCCTTATAATGTAACAGGCATGACAGAGACCAAAAAAAAAGAGGCCCAAATGAAAGAACAGGTCAAAGCTCCAAAAATAGAACAAAGCAATGAAGAGATAGCCAACCTATCAGATGCAGAGTTCAAAATACTGGTAATATGGATGCTCACAGAAATGGTTGAGTGTGGTCACAAAAGAGAGGAAAAAGTGAAGGCTATGAAAAGTGAAATAAAGAAAAATACACAGGGAACCAAAAATAAAGGGAAGAAAACCAGGACTCACACCAACACTTTGGAGCAGAAGGAAGACATAAACATTCAACCAGAACAGAATGAAGAAACAAGAATTCAAAAAAATGGAGAGAGGCTGAGGAACCTCTGGGACAACTTTAAACATTCCAACATCTGAATCATAGGGGTGCCAGAAGGAGAAGAGGAAGAGCAAGATGTTGAAAACTTATTTGAAAAAATAATGAAGGGGAACTTCCCCAATCTGGCAAAGGAAATAGACTTCCAGGAAGTCCAGGAAGCTGAGAGAGTCCCAAAGGAGTTGGACCCAAGGAAGCACACACCAAGGCACATCATCATTACATTACCCAAGATGAAAGATAAGGAGAGAATCTTAAAAGCAGTAAGAGAAAAGGAGACAGTTACCTACAAAGGAGTTCCCATAAGACTATCAGCTGATTCCTCAAAAGAAACCTTCCAGGCAAGAAGGGGCTGGAAAGAAGTATTCAAAGTCATGAAAGATGAGGACCTACACCCAAGATTACTCTATCCACCAAAGCTATATTTTTTAGAATGGAAGGGTAGAGAAAGTGCTTCCCAGATAAGGTAAAGTTAGAGGAGTTCATTATCACCAAGCCCTTATTATATGAAATGTTAAAGGGACTCATCTAAGAAAAATAAGTGAAAACTATGAACAGTAAAATGACAGCAAACTCACAGCTATCAACAACTGAACCTAAAAACAAAAGCAAAAACAAACTAAGCAAACAACTAGAACAGGAACAGAATCACAGAAATGGACATTAGATGGAGGGTTATCAGTGGGGAGGGGTGGGGGGAGAATGGAAGAAAAGGTACAGGGAATAAGAAGCATAAATGGTAGGTACAAAATAGACGAGGAAGTTAAGAATAGTACAGGAAATGGAGAAGCCAAAGAACTTATATGTACGACCCATGGACATGAACTAAAGGAGGGGGGGATACTGGTGGGTGGAGAGGTACAGGCTGGAGGGGAATAAAGGGCAGGAAAAAATGGGACAATTTTAATAGCATAATCAATAAAATACACTTAAATTTTTTAAATGTAGCTAATATTTTTCACCCTTTATTATGTAACTTTGAGTAGCTTACAATCAAGCTGAGGAGATAAGGCATGCCAATACGAAACATTTAGGTAAAAACCACATAAATTATTCAAATAGATACAAAGTTGCATATTAAGTGGATACAAAGTTGCACATTAAATCATGTTGTTCCTATTCCATATGCTTTCAGATTCTAGCAGAGAAATAGATGGGGTGTGCCAGGGAGCCCAAACATATCTCCTACTCTCAGCTGTACTCAGTTCCAGGGCAGCTACAGGATTGGAAGGCACTGGTGTTAAAGTTTACAGATGGAATTCATTGAATAATTTGTATAGTTGTACATTTTCATTGTCACAGGTGTTGGGAGTTTCAGGAAGTGATTTAAGATCAGGAGATAAAGAATGTAATTATTTTCCCCAAATGCAAATGGGCAGCTTTAATTACACTGGATGTGAGTCCTCATATTTTTGTTCTCCATCCAAGATACAATGAAACTTTATTTCCTGCTATTCCCCAAAGAGAAATGAATTTTCTAAATGCTTAGTACAATACAGTGATATATGACATTAGGCAGAATTTTCCTGAAAACAGTATTGGGAAGATAATGTAAGCTGAATAAATTCGTCTATTCAGCTGAAAGGCCAATAATGGTGAGATTGTAGAGTGAAGAAGCAGAGACCAATGAGAAACTTTATTGTGTGCAAGTGTGAGAGCCAATCAGAGGTTTCAAGAATTCCACAAAGCAAACCACATTAACTATTGCAGCTCACCGGATACCTATTTCTGAAAACTATGGTTGTTTTTACAACTGCACTGGGCCTTCCACAATCCAAGTTGATATTTTCCACCAACTTCTGCAAAGATGGTACAATCTGCAAAGTTAGAATAAGCCTTTTTCCACACAATTAAATTTTAACATTTCACATTTCCAAGTATTTGGCTACTAACACAGCATTACTTTTAATGAGAAATCTCAAAGCTGATTTCTCGCCAGCTGTCACTGTTGAATTGCTTGACATTAAATCTTTCAGCAAGACTGAGGGAGAAGGAGAAAGAGCTATAAAGTGACATTAATGACATAATCAAAATATGTTTGTTTGGAAATGTATAGACACTGCATATTTACTATTTTGAAGGCAGTAAATTTTTTTTCTGCAGATTTTATTCATTCCTCTGGCTTTGGAGGCAATTACTAAATACTCAAAAACATGTAATCCTCTCAGATTGTATAGTTCACTGTCTTATAATAGACATGAAGTCCCCTGAACTCTTCCCATCTGGCTTCTAAACATTTTATTCCATGGCTCTGAATTACTGAGCTATAGACTCTGTCTGTGCTCCTAAAAGTGTTGTTATTATTTAATATCATGTAAAAACATTAGGAGTTCGAGTGTCTGCCCTGGAGCAGTGGGGAGAGGTGAAATTCACTGGACTGCCCGGTCAAAAAGAAAAGGGCAAACGCTTTTCACGGCAGGTCATTAATCTAGGACTAAACCATAGGTTCAAGATCTACTTAGAGGTGAGATCATACATGGTAAGTAAGAGTCACATGTTGGGAGAGAGACCCAACTGAGAGGTGTGCCAAATGCCAGAGCCCAGAGAAGGAGACAGGAATCTGCTGATCCCCACATGGCCCGCACAATCTTGTCCAATAGCAACTTTCTCTCCTGGGGCAGATTTTAATGAACTAAAGGGTGAAAGAGTAGCTGCCAGCTTTTACAAAGCTCTCCTGGAAATCCCATTATATTCGTTCCCTAGGGCTGCTGTAACAAATTACCATGAACTTGGTGGCTTAAAACAACAGAAATTTCTTCTCTCACAGACTGGAGGCTAGAAGTCTGAAATCAAGGTGTTGGTAAGACTGGGTTCCCTCTGAAGTCTCTAGAGAATAATCCATTTTTTCCTCTTCCAACTTCTGGTGGCTCCAGGCATTCCTTGGCTTGTGGCTGCATTACTCTAATCTCCGACTCCATCGCTACCTGGCCTTCCCCTTTCCTCCCTGTGTCTCTCCTCACTATGCTTCTTATGCGGACAATTGTCATTGGATTTAGCACCCACCTGCATAATCTAGGATGGTCTCCTCTCTAGATCTTTAACTTAATTACATCTGCAAAGACTCTTCTTCCAAATAAGGTCACATTCATATGGACATAACTTTGAGAGCCACTATTCAACCCACTCCACCCACCAAACTGCTGCTTTTGTTTCATTGGCAAAACCTGGGTCTCGTGGCCATTTCTATCTGCAAGGGAGGGTGAGACGTACATATTTTTAGCTGGATACATTTCTGCCACAAATTTCTCTCAACATAATGCTGCAGGTTCAACTACAGCTGGCAGAGCAGTTGAAATCTATTTGTCGATCTCAAAAAATGGCTGTTGCAGGTTTAGGGGTAAGATGAACCTAAGAGCCAAAGGTGGATTTAAGAGACTGGGTCACTTTCTGTCGGTTGGGCTCTGGGTCAACTTATAAGATGTCCCTGAGGCAGAAGCATGCTACTTTTGCTACCTAATTTCTTTGACAACTAATAATCAGATCTTGCAGAGACCTAAGGGCTTTTCTCATGCCCTTTCTCCTCTTCCCTCCCCCTGGGAGGTTACACAAAGTGTTCCCCTGATATTTCCCAAAGAAACACATCGCTGCATGCACATGCCGAATAACTTTAAAATCCTCCATCATCATATCATCATCCTCTGTGAATTGCATTTCTTTTTTTCAACATGCAGCTTTTGTGAGCTCTTTTTTTAGAAAGTCTAATTTCTGTTTACCCTCATCCCTTGCTGTGAACTTATTTCCCTTCTTGCCTTGACATGAGCTCTTTTTCTATTATTTATCTCCTTCCCTCACATGAGGTGGAGGTGGCTCCCTGCCCAAGCCCCTTGGCTATTTGTAGACTCTACCAAGGTATTAAAATTACCATCTGCTACTCTAAGGCAGTGTACTTCATCCTCCACTTATTAGCTTCGGGCAGTGATCAAGGTGGACATCTTATTCTTAAGCAAGTGAAAATAATTTAAAACATTGCTTTAATATTCACTTTTAAACTCTCAAGATAGAAAGGAGGGACTGGAAACTACAAGAGTATCTTAAATTCTCTTTAAAACCTGACCTTATAATAGGAAAGTATAAATTTACAGTCAATGAAGGTTTTACTCTTTCTTTCTTAAATGTACAGTTCGTCTGATTGCACAGTCTCCCACATAGCCAATACATGGCTAATGGTCGAGAGTGAGTGCCAGGACAGATGCATGGTCCTGTCTGTGTGTGGACGATAATTTCAGCACAGGTGGTCTGTAAGCTCATTCTGACAAGATGGGACAGGCATCATTGGTCACCAGGTTGCTAGAGAGTTGAGAGACTACCCTAAACCCGGAAGTAATACTTCCCAATGGCACTAATGCCCATGTGTGATTATAATTACCCTTGTATTCTCATCTTGTAGCTTCATGCTCCTAGAGAGGGATGTCAATATAATCTTTCCTGGTAGCTTCTGTGATGCCCCTTGTGGTCAGGATGTATCATTGCAGGTCTCTGTGCAGCTCAGAAGAAAAGCTGGTAGGGAACCTGTTAGGAAAAAGGACAGCAGATGTACTGGGGTCAAACCTGGCTTTCACTCCTGATGTTGGGGACTATAGGTCACATGTTCTTTAATCACTCTGTCAGCTTTTCATTTGTAAAATGGGGTTGCTAATATCTACTTCATTATTAGGATTTTTATAAATATCAAAGGAGGCTGTGTTCCTGGTACATTGTAACCACTCACCAGGTAAGTGTTAAGTTTCTGTCTTCTGCCCTCTCCAATGGACCGCACTGCTTCAGGCCAGCCACAGACTGACCTTGGTTGCCATTTTGTCAGTCAGTCACCTAGCAGTTGTAGTGATGTTTATGTTAATACTCATCATCACTACATTTGCTTAGCTACTGAAATGTGCCAGTGTATGGGCACTCCTAGAGGATGGCTCAGGGATTTAGGCCAACTCAGTCTTACAGCTGTGCCATCTGGCACATGCGACCAAGAAAGGGGGTAGATGATAGAAAAAGCCACAACTGCTTTTAACTGCATTGTTCCAGAAATGACACTGCTTAGTTCTGCTCATATCCCATTAGCCAGAGATTGGCTTTGAACTAATTGTGAGGGAGTCAGGGACATGTAGGAGAGAACATGGACATTTGGGGAATGTGAACTATCTCTACCACACTCTGGGTCTATAATGTCTTTCATATATGGTGCCCACAGCTCCCTGAAGACTTCTTAGTTTAAATTATTGACGAAAGAGGTTATTTTCCCAGATGTTCATTTTCAGCCAGAATACACATGTCATGCGGAGGTGTCTGGTTACCCACTAGACTTTCTATAAACAACAGTCTGCCCTTGGCACAATCATTTGTGACAAGGAGGGACATGGTCACATGGTCTGCTGCCTTCTTGGCGGGAGCTGTGTTAAAAACACATTCTCTAAGGGGAGGTTTGGATGCAGCTGGCATCCAACAGAACATCTACCAATGAGCTTGGCTGGATATCCCAGGACCATCTAGGACTGATAGTCTAAGATTTTGGAGGAAGAAACCTGTTGTGCTCAGGCATCACTTCAGCCAACCTAAAGTTTCCCTGGTCATACTTTTTTTCAGGTCCTCATTTCCAGCCAGACCTCGCATGTCATACAGAGGTTTCTGTAGTGACTGGGCAGCCTACTGCAGGCCCTTGGAAAGCAGGGCAGGGGACAGGTAGCCATATTATAGAGAATCTTGCCAATGATTCTAAATAGAAACTTTAGCTATCTTACTGTGAATTGCCTAGCACGATTTCCTTTAAGGAGGAGGTGATTTCCTTTAAGGAGGAGGTAATTTCCTGCATAGACAACAAAAACTTGCTATTAAGGGCTGGGTAACAGAAACCTCAGCTCCACCCAGTTGGTGATGGAAGTGACTTAGAAAAAGAACTCTGATTGTGGTGTTCGGAATGGCATATGCAATTAACTAAGAATGAATAGGTAGCATAGATACAGAATGACCAGTACTTGAAAGGACATTGGAATCAAGTGGGGTCCAGTACCTAGGTCCAAAATTTACTGTGGGATGAACAGTTTGCTCAACCCTCTGGCCCTAAATTTCCTCACCTGCCCAATAGAGATATTAATACCTATTTTGTTATTAGCATTTGAAATAAAGTATGAAAATCATGTAACTCATTCCCTGCAAGAGAATAGCTGCTCAGTGAAATGTAGCAGCTAGCATTATTATTTAATAGTCCTTTGACAGAAGGCCTCTCCTGGGCCTGACCATGCTCACAATGCCCAACATCAGAGATAGCTTAGTCTGTGGGGTTGCAGCAGCCAAACAGAACACCTAGGGGTATCTCCTTTTGAAAAGATGGCCTGTACGTTTAGCCAAGCCAGGGATTGCTAACTCCTGCAGCCCCTTCACGCTGCTTCCCGTGCTCTGTGGTGCAGATCTGAATGGCTGATGCCCAGCTGGCCTACTAGGAGTGGAGAAGAGGCAGCCACGCCCTCTACAGTGAGCTTGCAGAGGGGACAGAAAGCCTCTGTCCACGGTTTTCTCTCAGCCTCCATGCCGGCCGCAGTGCCTCCGATTTTCCCCCTGCAGGCTCTTTGGGGCATCGTTTAGAGATCCGACATTCACGCTTCTATCAGAGGCAAGGATAAGTGAGTTATGTAGTCATGTATTTTTCAGGGTCCTTTTGAAGAAAGTATTTCAGCTGTGATCTCAGAATCCTAATCACAAATATATCACATTAAGTTTAACCTGGATACTATGCTTAGCCATGCCTAGATTGTCAAAAATGAAATACTAAGTAATTTCCCAGGGGGAATATATTATTTTCTATGACCTTGTTGAAGTCCTGGAGAATTGCACCCAATGTCATGGTCATTTGCAGAGCACCTACTGTATACTCTATCCCAGCTGGGTCCTCAAGGAGTTTTTGAACTTGTTGGGGAGAGAAGATAAACACATGAAAAAGAATTCATGATACCAGAGTCATGCGGCAATAGAGAATAATGCCTGCCAGTAATTGAAAAATGATGGTATTCTGATCTTCAGAGAGCTGGGGCATGATTGATGGAGAAGGAAGAGGGAACCGTGAAAGCTGATTAGAACTTTATCTTCACCTTGTTCTTATCAGGGAACAAGGAGATACTTGTTCACATTAAAGGCTGGTAAATTTAGCTGAATGGGAGGAATTGTGCAGCTTTAATCAGAATATTGCCAACTTGAACAATTCACTATCATATGGTTAGTAAAGATATCTTTCTCCCCCTGCTGACTCCAAAGGTAATAAGTGTCTAATGGAACCCTTCAAAGGATGACCTGGATTCCTCCAAAGACAGTCCCTCCCTCCTGCCCTCTTCTTTACAGCAGCAGCCTAGGGGCACCAGAGAAAGAGATAAACTCTCTGAAGTATACCACCCACACTTGGAAGATCATTGTTCTTCTCCAGGTAGGAACCGCCAGCAGCAAGAGTTTCTATTCTGTTTCCAGCATAAATATCAGGAAAGACCTAAGACTTTTTTTTATTGTTGTTGCCAACGAAGCAACACCCAGCTGAGAGGACCTCCCACTTTTCCTGTTTCTCACCGACTTAAAGGTATGGTGAAGTTCTTTGAGCTGACTTACATTGGCAACTGTGCAAAATGTAACACTTCTAGCTCATACCAAATACCCATTGCTTTACCCCAGAAAGAGTAGCTTTTTATCTCAGAAAGAGTAGCTTTTCATAATTAAAGAAAAATGCACACCCGGGTGGGATGAAAAGAGAAAATAGTGCTGAAACGGAAAACAAAAGGCAATACCGGAATCTCTGGTGCTAACATGAAAGGAATCTTATTCCATGGCATGGATTCAGAGTAGCTGAGAAAGTAGTGTTCTATCCATCCCTTGAGATATTTCCAGGGTTTAGGTTAAGCAGTGACTAATAGCAGTTAAGAATTAATGAGATAAGTACCAAGTTTATCCAGAAGTTTATTTCTTCAAATTCATCCTCCTAACATATATCATCTTTAAATATTCCCTCTTAGACTTTAACTTTTTACTAAAGTTATTGATGAAGTGCATTCATGTACCTGTTAATAACAATGCTTATGACAGACCCTGGTTGAGCTTCAGGCTTTTGTCAAGGCTCATGCCCCAAGTACAATGCAAACGTAGTTTCTAGAACAAAGGCATCATAAGACAGCCCTAATCTCTCGACCGAAACATTTAAAGAGCCAGTACATGACATGCACCTTGGTAGTTTTAGCAATAGCTAGTAATTGGACTCTGTTCTTCCTCTCCCAGCCCTGTGGTCCCCCATTGAAGGGTAACACATAGACATTTCCCCCAAGCTACTCTGCTTTGTATCCTCTTTCCTCTTCAGAGCATAGTGAAAGCTCTGACTGCTGATTTCTAGCATCTACACCAGGCAGGCTTCTTAGAGTCATTCATCAGACAGATACTTATTGAGCATCTCACCTGCATCAGGCTCCTTCCACAATGTATGTTATTGTCCCGGAATGTGAGACAGTACGATGTGTTGTTTCCGCAGGCCCCCCAGCACCCTGGGCTCCAGCTTGCCTGAGACTGCTAAGATGTAGCAGGTCTCACAGATACCTGACATGGCACCTCATGTGTCCCGGAACTGGGACCTGCTTTCCCCCTGTTGTCTGGCATCTGTGCCACTCCTGAGAGGGGGCAGATGTGGGGAATCTGCACCACCCTGGAAAGAGGGCTGCTGTGTGTAGTTTGGCGCCATGTAGCTCATGGAGCCTCCTTTGAGCAGAAGTCATGCTCAGCGACCAAAGAGGTGGTGGAGCCTGATTCCAGTCTCTGTCAGTGAAAGCTTACCCCCCGCGCAGTCCGTGGGGGCCAAGGTGGTAGGCCTGGTTTTACCCACAGGGCACCTGCAGAACATGCTATCTTCCATAGGAAAGAAAGACCAGTGGGTACCTCCCTTTTCAAACAGCCATGTATATGGCAGGCATTTGAGATTTTCGTCTAGTGTCAGATCTGATCTTTAAAGTTCCTACCTGTTCTCCTAATTCCTTTTACCCACAGTTCAACTCTGAGCAATACCTCCCAGATAGACAGATTCCCTGAGTATTAGGTGACAAGGCCCATTTCTGCTGTGGAGATGTCCCTCAGGGGACCTATAACATCCTTAACATGTGCTTTCCCTTAAGGTCCAGTCCTAGGAACCATTCCTAGAGCCAGCTAGAATTCCCCCGGAAAGGGGCAGCTGCTGTCCAAAAGGCCTTTCCCCCTGGAAGTGAGCCCAGCATTGTGCCTAGGTCCTCAGCCTGGACCCTGCCGAGCAGGTGTCCACTGCTTGTCTTCCCAGAGGGCAGCCTCTCTGACACACGCTGTAGCAGGGGTTTCCACCCTCAGCTCTTCCAGCATCATCCGTGTCCCTCCCTGAATCCCTGGGGAAGCAGTGCTCACAGTACTGCATGTCAGTTTCTGCCTGGAATTCTAGGTACTAGTCCCTTCCATAAGACAAGTCCCCTCTCCAGGATGGCCCTCAAAGGGATGGGAGTGTCAGTGAAGTCTCCTCTTTGACTTTTTTATTTTTTAAAAATATTTTATTTATTTATTTTTAGAGCGAAAGAATGGGAAAGAGAAAGAGAGGCAGAGAAACATCGATGTGTGCTTGACTTTTGCATACCCCTAACTGGAAACCCAGCTCGCAACCCAGGCATGTGCCTGGACTGGGAACTGAACTGGCGACCCTTTTGGTTCGCAGGCCGGCACTCGGTCCACTGAGCCACACCAGCCAGGGCTAAAGTCTCCCCTGTTATACAGGAGAAAGACCACTTGCAAAATGAATCTTCATAAAAAGCAAGGTACAAAAGGTTCATGGTAACTTTTTAGACCACTGTCAAAAAATAGAATTAGAAATTATAAAAGCATGTCAATTTTATATTTAACAAAATTGATGTTATATTGTGCCTATGTGCTACTTCTGCTAAGTTGAGTGTTAAGTATTTTCCCCTAATGCCGCCGTTAAGCAGCAGGGAAGACATTTGAGTGGGAACTCACTTTATAAATGATCATTCAATTAATGACATGACAACTTTTCCTTTTTTACACAATATCACCACTGGGGCATTGCTGATAAAGATTCTCTGTAAGAAAACTTCTTTTGCTGAGTTCTGGGACAGCTGGAAAAAGGCTGACAAGAACAGACTAGAGATCCCTCTGTGTCAGAATTTCTGCAGCACCCACAGGGAACTTCCACTGTGGTATGGTCCTTGGTGATGGCATCCATTGGCGAGTCCCCATGTCCTGTTCTGCCCTGGATCCCCAAGTGTAGCCTGTCCTTTGGGCTCTTCAAATCTCCACCCACTTCTCAGAGTCTTCCCCACCCTTCCCCTAACTCAAGGGGGTATCTCATCCCTAATCTGGCTCTTCCTCTAGCTGTTCCTCCCCGAGCTCTTCCCAAACCACCCTCATTCCTACAGGAGCAGCTCCCAATGTCCCTGTTGCTCTTTTACATCCAAGAACAGTTCCAGGGAAGAGCCTTCCAGGGTGGGTTTTCAGGGGAGGGGCTCCATGCCATTCCTCTCCCAGCGTGAGTACAGACTCACCTGGTCCTTTAAGTGTGGACTGCTGGATCAGACATCCACATGTTCATCTCTCAAAGGCGATGGTAATATTCTGAGAACACCTGCATCTGAACCTGCCTGTGCAAGGAAACATTCCTGCTTGTTTCACTAGCTAGAGGCTTTCCCTCAGGTGGCATCAGTGAAGTCCACAGGCAGAGCAGGGTTTGGTTCCTTATGTCTCTACCTTGAAAATGAACTGAAGGAAGGGTGCAGGAGACACAGTACACTCTAGGGCTGCTCCCCTCGTTCATCCTAGGAGGAATGGATTCACCATTCTATTTGGGATTCATGAAATTATTTCTTTCTCCTCCATCTTTTAATCCTCACACAACTGCAGGTACTTAGGTGTCCATCTCTAAACTTGAAAGCTAAGAAAATGGAGGTTCAAAAAAGTTACCAGATTTTTCTGAGGCAGCATAGCCAACCAGTAACAACACAGGACCTCAAACTGAGTCTGAGTCTATCGTTCTAATGTGCCGCTGTACCTGCCGGAGCAGCAAAGGGCTGATAAGGGACCCCCTTAAGAAAGAGCGGCTCATTGTGTTCCAGGTATTAGGTGTTCCTCTCCAGTTTGCAAAAAATATAGAAATTAATTTTTCAGACAGGATCTTTTGAAATTTTAATGCCAACTCTTTGGGTAATTATGCAAATACAGGTAGAACCACCATATTAACAAGTCCAGGAGCTGACACTGGCCATTTCAAACATTCACTTATAACTTGCATTGGGAAATAGGCATGCCCTTGGCATAAAATATGCTTTTTTTAAAAAGTATTAAATTTCAGTACTTAATACTGTATTATATGCAACTACTTAAAAATCAAAGTCTCCATCATTCTTGCCCAAGCCATAGGGAAAAATCTCTTTAGTTATTCCTGGCGCTAACGGAACCTGGGCAGCCTGCCACCGGAGCAGTGGGGCAGTGGCACTCCTCCCTGCCTCTCTCCGGCCTCCCTTTTCCAGGCATCTCTCATTACTGTTAAAACAAAGATGTTCCTGCAGCTAGGAGTCCCATCTCTTCTTGCAAAGAACATGCATCTGAATACTTCACTATGTACTCTCTTTGGACTTACTCACTTTAGAAGATGAGCCCAGCAAGGGAAAAAATTCAACCAAAGGAAAAGCAAGGGATGGGTATCTACGGTACCACGGCTGGGCACTGGGCATTGGGAAAGCTCCATTTATACCAGAGGAGCTCCCATTCTGGGCATAGCTTTATGGTCTGGGTATTATGATCCCTTGTTAAAAGTGGGAAAGTGTGCCTCAGTGGGGTCAAGGAACTTGCCCAAGCCAGACAGCTATGAAATGGTAGAACTCAGATTTGAGCACAAGAGACTGAGACGGGTGGATTTTCGTGGTACAATCCTAGGTGCTTTGGTTCGTGGCTAAGGGAGTTAGTTCTGGACATGTGGGTCTTTGATGGGTTTCAGCATAAATTGCATGTGGGAATAACTCTCTTCTCTCCCTTGCCTGTACATAACAGGAGAAGACCACTTGCACCATTGCCCCTTCCATTGTCTGAGGCTGCTGGCCCCAGGATACTCTCTCTGCTTTCCCAGAAACCCTGGCAGGGCCAGGGACTTCCACTCAGGTGCTTACAGTATCTTCACCTGTTCCTTGGCCAAGTTGGGGACTCTGCTTTAGGGATACCTGAGCTGGGCCGGACCTGTGCCCTGAGGAGCCTTGATGTGCTCTAATTGGGAGAGGTACTGTGGGTGACTAGGAGGATTATTGGCCCAGGCTCCTACAGCGGTGGGTGGAGGGTGTGCTTCCTGTTGGCTCTGGAGGCTGGCAGTGGATACGTTGGGAACATGTACCTCTTATGGAAGGGTCTGCGTCTTGGTCTTTTCAAGGCTTATCCACTTCAGGAAAGGTCTCTGTGGTATTTATGCTGTTAAAGCACTGGACTCTGTGCAGCTCTTCAGAAGGTTGGGCAATTCTAAGGGAACTGAGGGAGTTCCCAGGTTTGGTGGAGAGGCCCGCTGTCTCTAGAAGAAGAATTTTAAGGTGACACAGAGTTGGGACCAGAGGACTGGCCTAGAGCAAAAGTGATGGTGAGGACTTGGGTTTTGCGGGATATAGTCAGGGGACCATACTCCAGCTCTGGGCTTATTATCAACACGCAAGTGACCTAGGGAGGTCATGCTTCTCCCTGGGGCTTGTTCTTCTCAGCAATAATTAAAAGGAATTTATTAAGGGCTCTCCAGGTTTCCTCCTAGCTCAGCCATGATCACGGCCATCCCTCCAGCTCAGTTGTTGTGCTAACCCTCATCGACCTTCCTAGAAACATGATTGTTGGATTTGTATATGACACAGGTTTTGCTACAATATTTCTTAATTTTAATAGGATGGCAATTTCAAGTTACTATCACCACTGCCCTTAAAAGTCTCAAATACTAGAATAATTTCACTTTAATATTCAAGTTTTACCTTGAATTTTTCAAACCTTGTATTTTTGAAGAGCATGCTACCTAGATGGGCCTGTGCTTCCTTGGGCTTTTTAAATGAGGGTGAACTTCTTGAATTCTAAACAGATGCTAATAGGACCAACATCTTTCTTATAGAACTGCTCATTCCCAGGCCTTTAATAAGGAAATTCAAGAGTTTGGGTCACTTTGGGGGAGAAGCCTCAGAGCTTATTTGCACAGTAATATTTTGGCAATAGTCAAAGAGGGAAATGTAAGTATCAAATACCCTGGGGCATCATGTTATTGAATTAATAAATTAATTTCTACACTTTGGTAGAGAGGATAGAATATTGATTCTAAGGTCAGGACTTTTCACTTTGCTGTTCCTTCAAATTATTTTATTCTTTACTGTTAGAAAAAAATTTAAAAAGTTAACTATGAATGCTCTAAAATAATTCCCTGGGAGAGATAATATGTTGGTGCAATGCTAGGGTCATTATGATCATTATTTTTATTGTAGCTGTAAGAAAGCGGAGGTTCCTCAGGGTTCATTGACCTCATGGCCGTGTAGGGAGTAAGGGCAAGCTGTCTAACTCTCAGTCCTGCGTTCTTTCTCCTGCCCCTCAGCCGGACAGTAAACTTTGGGAGAGTTGGGTGATAGCTTTTCCTCCCCTTCCCTGCCAGGCTCCCAGGCTGGGATGGGACTTACAGTCTGCTCCTAGGAAAGAGAAACAAGGTAGTGGGATAGGGCCATTTTCCGGTCTCCAATTGTGTTCTAGAGGGTTCCTGGGTTCCTCAACCCTATCCTGTTGTTCTCAGGGCAGGAAGTTGCACATTCAAGGTTTAGCATGTATCACTCCTTGCTTCCCATCTCATGGCCTTTTATTCCTGACATGCCTAGTCCAAGGAGGGACAATGATTCCATTGGGTAGTCTGAAATAGCCCTGTGCCCAGGGGTGTCATCTTTCTTTTTATGCTTTCTATTTACCCCTTCTCCACAGACACAGCCCCTGTCCTGCTTCATGTGTCTATTCTTGCCCTGCCCTCTCCATCTGAGATTGTGTTTCATTGCTCATCTCCCCCAGCCAGATCCCCAAGTCCATGGTAAAGAGCTCATGGATGTGGGCTCAGAAAGGCTTCGTCTTTGCTGGCCAAGTCAGAGAGGCGCTCTCGCCAGTGGAAATGTGAGCCACCAGGGCAATTCACCTGGGGATATCTTATTAACAGGACTACACAGAGACCCTTGAATCCATGTGGTAGAGGGGTAGAGTCCTTGCTTAGGTCTGAGCCAGACTACCTCAACATAGCAAAGTGTCCCCACCTCCACAGAAGAGACACCCTCCTCCCTTCACAAGGGCCACCTTCTTATCAGGAGCCCAGAACTCCTTCTTCTTGTCCCCACGTCCTGATTCATCAACATATCAGTCTACAAGGCCTTGCTTAGAATCTGTACTTTATGTGTTCCTGAGACAAGAGGAGAAGAAAAAAATGGCCCATTCCTTAAAGCATCAATGTGTAGTTAAAAAGATATGGCCCATGCGTTTGGAACCACTAGAGAGCATCATCATCATCATTACAGAGTGCTCGTAGGCCAAAGGCATCGCATGCGCTATCTCATTTAATCCTTAGAGTGCCCCTGCAAGCTCTGCTAACTCTTCAGTTGAGGAAACTGAGGTTTAGAGAGTACAAGTGATTTGTCAAAGGCCATATTGCTAGTGAGCTGCACAACTGGCCTTCGAACCCTGAGTCTGACCCCAGGGCCTATGCTCTTAACCCCATACTCTACCCCTTCTCACACTACAAAAGTATGTGCAAAGTGTGGGAGTGAAAATCCATGACTCGACTCAAAACACCAATAAAGGAAATGGAAGGAATTATTTATTTTGTTGAATCCAATGTTCCTTCAAAACAGACTGCTCTCATTTCCTGCTTAAGAAGAAGATGGCTCTTTCCAGCCATCTTGATGGGATTTTCGCCTTTGTTCTGTGGCAACGGAAAAAGAAAGCATCCTTTAATGATGTATCTTCTAAGCAATTTTAGGAACACTGTTATTTTTTTAAGCTTATTTTGCTTTTGAAATCAAGATAAAGTGAGGTATCAGGGTAAAGGAGCAACAGAAAGTGTATTTTTCACTATATTCCAGGTAATTTCTTTCTCCATAAATTTTCAGATGTGACATACACATTTTTAAAGCCTGTGATAATAAGGAGCCTTATAATTGACAGGATGCATCTTCGTGGGGAAATCTCAATGAGCAAGTGGTGGAGGTGTAGCCACGTGCTGCCTGTTACACACGATGCTGTGATTTCCTTCATAAGCTCAGTAAGTGGGAAAGAGTTACTCACTTCTCTGCCAAATATGGGTGAATCTGAGGGCTGCAATTGCTTTCTCATGGCTTCTCATGGATGTGTATCATCTGGGGGAAATGTTCAGTTCCAAAGGCAGGACAAGCTGTGCTGAGACTGCACATGTGACTCAGCAAGCACCGTGAGAGGAAGAAAGTGGACCATCTGCCCTTCGAGCTCTAAGTAGATCCTGCTTCTTGACACTCTGGAAAGGCACCATAGGAAATTTCTCTCTGCTTCACAAACATGCCTTTGGAGACATAACATGCGAATAACATACTCTAAAAATCCCTTTGGGCTGATTTTATATTTAACCGAACTGAGGCATAAATGCTTATCACAGAAAATGTCTCATAATGTGTTTGTAGTAATTTTCTGGAGAGCTTCTAAGACGCCAAATCCATCCTTCTGATGGCTGCCTCGCTGTTTTGTCTTTTTTAAAAAAATTATTATTTCTTATTTCATCACAACTCCTTCATGACTCAATAAATTCTGGTCTTTTTAGAAAAGATTATTTATTTATTTCATTATTTTTAAAGGGGAAGGGAGGGAGAAAGAGAGGGAGAGAAACATCAATGTGCGGTTGCCTCTCATGTGCCCCCCGCACCGGGGACCAGGCCCACAACCCAGGCATGTGCCCTGACTGGGGAATCGAACCGGCGACCCTTTGGTTCGCAGGCTGATGCTCAACCCACTGAGCTACACCAGCAGGGGCTGTCTCACTCTTTTGCTGGAGCTGGCTCCGCTAGCTTGATGGAACCAATTGTTAAATATCCTGGAATTCTTGGAACCAATTCTTAAACCGTTAGTGGATTGAAGTTGGCTGTGGTTGGAGTTTTTACACCATGGAAATCAGCAAACTGCAAACTGAGGTTTTTGCTTTTGTTTTCTGGAGGGATGGTTTACTGGCACACTGCTTTACCCAATTCACCTCAAATTTAGAACATCCAGGGCCCCAACTGTTCTCCCCAAAAGTATGTTGAGAACCTCTGAGCCATGGGGGATCCAGCCACAGAGTGCCTGCAGACCCCACACTCTTCCTCAGTGTTACAGGCTCTTAGGACCTCACTGCAGCTGTATGATGGGAACTGCTTCTGAATCAGCACCATGGCCAGGGGTTCTCACACTGTATTCTCCTGTGTGCCTGTCTCTGGACATGCCCTCCTGGTGCCCAGCTCAGGGATTGCTTCTTCTTCTCCTAAGCTCATCTTGGCATAGGGCACCAGCCACCTTCCTCCTCACTCCCTTCCTGGCTGTTTCTGCACCATTCACACAGGTGAGAAATGGGGTTTAAAGTTTTGGGAAGATAATTCCATTTGCCTTGGGTTAAATATTTTAGAGATCCCTGGGAAACATCTTATCTTTATAATACCCCTCCCAGTTAAGTTGGATATGATAATTCCTATTTTACAGATAAGAAGAACAAGGCAGGTGGCATTTGGATGGGTAGGTTGTATAAAATTATGAAACTAATGGGTGATAGAGCAGGACTCTTAGATTTAGCAAAAAGATTAATTTTAAACAATACAGTGAATGAAATGTGTGTGTGTGTGTGTGTGTGTGTATCACATATGAATTAGTGACTGACAATGTGGGAAGTGACTTTTGACCACGGGGAAGTCACCAGATGTGTGGGGTCACTGTAGGGGGCCAGGCCAATCAGCGTGAGATGCTCTGAGGATCTGTGGTGGCCTACAGTGACTTACCGCTGCCTCTGAGCAGGCGCTGATGGTTGCAGTCTGTCAGAGCCTCCTTGCTGACCTTTAGGCAAGGCCCGGATTTTTTGCCCCTACTCACAAGGCCTCCAGATACCTCCTGTCTGGAAGATGTCCTGTTACTCTCACTCGCCATAGGGGTTCCCATTCCAGTGGCTGCGCTCCTCACTCCTCCTGGCCTGTCTTCAGCTATACTGAACTGCTCGCCTTTAGAGCTTTGCATCTGTTGATTCTTTGCTAAGGAAACTCCCCACTCTCCCTGTCCTTACCTGTGGGCTGGGTTAGGTGTGCCCCATGGCGCCCTCACTGCCCTGCGTCTATCATGCCCCTCACCACATAGCACCCTGTCTGCTCTCTGTCTTCTATTCATGTCCATCACTAGCCTGTAAGTCCCTGGGGAATGGGCTTTCATGAGGTGAGTCTCTGAAGCTGCCCCCTTAAGGCCAAGTTTTTCAATAAATTTGTATTAGAGAATGAAAGGATTGTCATAGGCAAAGGGATAACAACTCTCACAATAAATTCCATCTGTCTTCCACTGCAGAACTTATGTATTCAGTTGACTGCTTTCATTCAAAGGGTCACTACACATTTATTCCAGATATGTGGGCCACTGGATTCTAAGGATCATGAAGGCAGGATGCAATATTTCTGTCATTCCTATTCTTGGTACCTGGCACACCGTAGATGTGCCACTCAAATATTTACTGGGGGAACCCAAATAATGAATGAATACCAAATGCATTGCTGTTGTTTACAGCGTCCTGGCTGCACAGCACCTTTCACCCTTTGTTGCATGGTTAACATTCTCTGAAGTCTGATGCCAGCTTTTCCAGGAGTCATCATTGGAACCCTCTTGGTGACAGCAGCTGAAGCCACCCCTCTCCTGCCCTGATGTGACTTACAACTTGACTTTTCCAGACCCACTCCTGGGCTGGATACTCTCCGTTTTTCTTCTTTATAACAAGCCCTCTGATTTGGCCAACACCTCATTTTCCGTATGCTTTCTGATAATTAAAAATCAGTTGTTCCTTGAAGGAGGGAAGCACCAGCCCATTTTTACCACTGAGCGAATTGAGGCTTCAGGAGTTACAAGGCTTATTGTTAATCACATGCTATGAGCAAGTAAGAGGTGGATCTGGGAACTCTACCTCATTTCTCAGCCTCTAAGCCTATTTATTTTCTTTCTGTGAATCTGTCTTTGCCTTTCCAATTACAGGGCACTGTAGTGGGGTGCACGATGTTTTATAAAACCTACAGAGATTTTTCTCTCTGTGTGTACAATGTTCAAAGGTATAAAATCAGGAAATGCTGGGCAGCCTCATTCCTTGTCATGGGGAAGTGTGTGTGTCACATGTTTCCTGAACTATCATTTCTTTCTCTGCTCACCAGGGTTAGAAAAAGTGCTCATTCTTCACTCCCACTGGGGCAGGGCTGAGCAGGGGAATGTGAACAGAATATTGTCTGCAAAGGACAGGTGGACAAAGTCTCTGCTTCTGATTAGATTTTGTCCCCAAGCCAGCTTGTCCCCTTCTGATCTCTGCATACCAGCGAGGCAGCCTGAGACAGAACCCACTGTGTTTGGGGTTCTTTTCAAGTAAAGGCACCAGAGCCATATACTAGTTGATCGCAAAGGTGTCACATCCCAAGAGATGGACCTGAGAAACATTAAGGACGTCTTTGCCAAGACACTGTCCCCATGCCATTATTCTCACTGAACAGCCACTGCCACAGTCTCTCATTCCGTAGGGAGTGGAAAGCGGCTTTCTTAGGCATGGTTGGGAATCTGCATGGAGAAGCTTGCTGAACTGAGTGCATAGCAGGCTCAGGCTTTACGCCGAGAAATCCTGGCAGCAGCAAGCTTCCTGCCTTGTTTTTTTAATGGGAAATGTAAAGTTTTTTGTAAAGCATCTTTGCCAGAAACAGAAGCCTGCCTTCCACTGTCCTGGGGCAGGAATGGCTTGTGGCTCTGTGGGGAGAGTGTCCACTGTGTTGGTGTTCAGTGCCAGGGGACACGACCTTTCCTTGCCTCTCTCAGATTAGTCTGGCACAGCTGAAGTGGGGAAACCTAGAGTTTCTCAGCTGTAGTCACATAGCCCCTCACAGTGTTTCTGCATCTGCACATCTGCCCTGTCACTGACTTCATATTTTCTTTGGAGACCTTACTTTTTAAATTAATTTTATTTTAAAAGAAAGCTTTATACTTCAACCACATATGGAAAACTAATATCACTTGCTGTAAGTCTATAAAAGTAAATATGAGGAAATCAAAGCAATATTATTAAATTCTAGCTCCACTCTGTTGCCTGGGGGAGGCTCTAAGCATGAAGCCTGCTCAAAGCCAGAAAGAAGGCAACCAGGCTTAGAGGCCTATTTTCTCTTTAGAGGAGTCAGATGTATTTGATCATAAATTGAAAAGGGACTGAATTCCTACCTTTGAGCAGGGCTGAGAGTAGGGTGAGGTCAGTGAAGCGCCCAGGCCACAAAATTAAGGAGGTGCTGAGTGTCAGGGCAGATCCTGCACTTGCAGTGATGCTGGGAGGGAGCACCTCCTTAAAGTTTGCCCCACGGGCCTGGCACCTCACTTTGCCTTACGCTGGTTCCCCTCTGAGAGTGGGTGTCATTCATCACCTAAATTCATCACTGGAGCACCAAACTTGGGAGGCCTGACTTCTTCCAACTTCCTGCTCAGTCAGAAAAGAGTTTGGGTTGGTGTGTTTGTACCCTGATAACTCTTAGCCATGGCTGAACACTCTTCTAAGTCCTCACATGCCCACTGTTTAATACCCACTGGCAAAGTGTGCTGCGTAAGCATTTTCATCAGCTTTTCCAGCTCTCGTTTCTAGAATCTACCATTTGGCTCCTTTTGAAACTTGGGTATTCTTTGCTTTCGATCTGTCTCCTGGCAGTGCTCCAGTACGCCAGATAACCACTCTTTCTGCCCGTCCGGCATCTACCTGCTGCCCCTGCTCCTGAAGTGCCTCAAAGCCCTACTCAGGTGTCCCCTCCCTCGGTGAATGTCCGTCTGCCCACCGCATGACAAAGGATGACCCGTGTTAAGCCTGCTTCTTCTCTCCCATGTTATGTGTTGCATGATGGTGGCCTCCACAGCCTGTGAGCCCCTTGAAGTCAGGGAGTCCTTACAGACCTCTGCGTCCTCAGTGCATGTAACCAGTGCACAGAACCTGCACACCTGCTCTGCCGCCAGGCCCCTGAAGCCTGCTTTTCTTCACCTGTGAAACGGAGCTGGCAGTACCTTCTACCAGAGCACTGGTGAGGATGGGATGAGGCGGAGCTGGCAGATCCCTTGACACAGAGCCAGCCCAGGACAGCCCCCATGGCTGTAGCCCCTCTGGAAGGGAGCTAATTAAAGATGTGCATCTCCTGTCAGGGAAGGTAAGCAGTAGAAATCAATTCCCTGTTCACAGCACTATCACTGCCCCTTCTCCTTTTAATGGAAATTTCAGTATCAACCACATAGGTCCAGGGCTTTTAGCTCCTTAAAGATCCCCCATAGCTATAGATTAATAGGATTAGCAGAGCAACCCTGGGATAGGAGGGAAAGGTTAAGCTCATTTTACAAATGGAAAAGTCAGGGAGGTGCAACAACTTGCCCAAAGTCACAAAAAGAGCTCAGGGCTGAGTCAGGCCTGCGACTCAGTTTTCTGAATTGGATTCTGTATTTCTTGTATTTGGACCCTTTGCCTGTCGGTAACTTTGTGGTTGGGATGTCCTGCTGCTAATTGCCTCTATCGTAGGCCATGTTACTGGCTGAACAGTGCTCTCTGAATTTATGTGTTGAAGTCCCAAAATCAGAATGTGACTGTATTTGGAGATAGGGCCTTTAAAGAGGTAATTAAGGTAAAATGGGGTCATATGGGTGGATTCTAATCCAATATGACCAGTGTCCTTATAAGAAGAGTAGATCAGGACACCGAGAGAGGAAAGGTCATGTGTGAGGAGGACACAGTGAGAAAATGGCTGTCCGCAAGCCGAGGAAACAGGCTTCAGAAGAAACCAAAACCTGGCAACGTCTTGATCTTGGACGTCCAGCTTCCAAAACTGGGAGAAAATAAGTTTCTGTTGTTTAAGCCACCCAGACTGTGATATTTTGTTATGGCAGCCTAAGCTGATTAATATAGGCCATCTGTTTCAATTGAAAGACAAAAAATAAAAAAAAAAGAGAGAGAGAGAAAAGAAAGCGTTACTGGGCAAGGAGAATGATGGAAAAACTCTCCAATTCCAGATAAAAGCAATGATTCTTCGTCTGGTCTTTTCATTGCTGGGACTTTGTGCATGTTTCAAAGCCAACTGCTCTGGAGGACCAGGGCCGTGCCGAGGCTTAGAAAGGAAACTATGAGCTTTCTTTCATAAACAACAGTGATTAGAAGAGGCAAAAAAAGGGCATAATTCAGGGGGAGCAATCTGGGCCCTCTCCTAGAAGGTGGGGTCAGGTAAGAGGACTGAGAGCTAGTGGGCCTCAGAGTGAATTCTACTGGGAAGTTTGCATTAGGAGCGTGTGGTCCAATTTCAGACACTTCTGGGTTTGCATTATAGATGCTGGGCCAGTTACTTAACCTCTTTGAAGCTCAGTTTTCTTATCTTTAGAATATGGGCAATGCATTCTCTCCTAAGGCAGAAATATGTATCATGTCTGGAATAGAATAGAGGCTTTTTATGTGGCAGTTGCAATTATTATTGTCACTTCATTTATAAATAATTCCTCTAGTGTTGTCCTTGTATTCCCAGGACACAGAGAGCGCAGGAGTGGTGAAGATGAAGGTGCAGAAGCAGCCTCTGAGGCCAAAGAAACCAGCACATTGGACAGGTGGAAGCCAAGGAGGACAGAAATGGGGGAGAGAGAGAGGGGGAGAGAGAGAGAGGGGACCTTACTTCCCACCAGTGATAAGACCCGGGAGTGAAATGCTTGCTCAGGAATGGAGGATGGGGGTGTCACAGCTCAAAGTTTCAATAGGTCATGCTCCCATTTCTTCCCCTTCGCATGTCCTGCCTCTCCAAATGGCTTTCTCCTGAATTACAAGCAAAGACATGATGTGACTCTGTGGCCCCCACTCAGCAGATTCCCAGAATCAAGTCAATTCAGGGTCAGTCAGTAATTAGTAATAAACACCGTTGTGTATGCTCACCCTTGCACTAGACACTGAGGAATGGAAGGAAGGAGAGGCTGGTGAGCTATTCAGACAAGACACAATTAAGTGAAGTAATGGGTGTGAAGCAGCCAGCACCTAGTAAATGTTCAGTTCAAGTAAGCCATGAGATAAAGCATAGTTTATTGCTGGATGTGTGGGCAGCAGGGCATCCTGTACCTTAGATAAAGCACTAACTTGGGATTCCTCAGCTGTCGCATAGGTGCTGGTGGAGGATCCCTGAGCCTCAGTTTCCGCATACAGGAGATGAGTGTCTTCTGGGCTTCCTTACTGGACTGTGAGGCATTCCCAGTGGGAATGCTGTTCACCTTCTGGCCGGGAGAATCCCTCCACACAGGACGGCCTGCAGGGACTGAGAGCACTTTTTGCATGGACTCAGAGCAAAGGGAAGCCATCAGAGCAGGGAGAGTGGAAGAATAAGCTGAGCTGGACCTCAAGTCTCAGATGCAAGGACCGTGATCTACTGGGGACCCACCGAGCCCCCAGTGCCCTGCTGAGTTCCGTCGGTGTGCATACAGAAGGCTGCTGCAGGGGGTGTGCCGGGGTGGGGACAAAAGCAGGAGGCTCAGCTCACACATAGTTCAGTGGGCTAAGCATGAAGAAGCATGTCACTTGTCATTGGGACTGCCCCCAGCAGGGGAACTCCCAGCTCGGCTGGTCACCCCTGGAAGAGCTAGGCCTGGGCACTCAGAAGGGTGATGTCACTGCCAGCACAAGTGCGTGCAAGTAAGGGAAGCCTGCGGCTTATGCTTACCTTTTCTCCTGAGAAAACCACTTCTCCTGGAGTCTGATCTGGGAAAATACACAAGCCTGGCCTTTGAAATTGACAGCAGTAATAGCTTTAAGGGGAGTAAAAAGACAACTGTAAGGGGGGATGGTCATTACAGTGTGGATCCAGTTAGGAGCAGAGCGAAACTGAGCGTGGTGCGTCTCTCGTGGTTTTCTCTCTCAGAAGAACATTTCTCATGCTGCCTGTAGAATATTGGTTAGGTTCGACTACAATTCTGACTTCCGCGGGTACACGGAAGCTTTCAGCACATGTTTTTCAGCCAAGGGACACCTCTCCCTACTGCGTAAGCTTGTCAGTGCATCTTTAACAGTATGAATCTATTAGCTGTGCAGGTTTGGCATTTATGAGGAAGCAAGCCTGGATGGCCCGTCTTAACTTCAAAGCCAGAAAAATGCAATGGGTAGACGTCAGAGGAAGAACATTTGGTGCACGACAGAAGCTAGGTAACCAGGACGGTAACTGCTAATGGACTCACGTTAGCTGAATCATGGACTCCTGATTCACAGTATAACTATTTTATTAGATAATAAACACTGCCTTTACTCCCAAGGAATGGATTCCTAAGAAATTCTCGTGAAGAAACCTCTTGAGCACTCTGCTATGTACCACATTAGCTCCCCTGATGGGCAGGAAATTTGGAATTAACAGCAAAGGGAGAGCATGCACCACTGAAGGTCACGTGGGGAGAGTGTCTGCCTGAGGGGTGACAAAGAGTGGACACAACATGCTCTCCACAGGACCCCTGAGGGACTGGTATATCCACCTGTCACCTTGGTCTCCTGTAGCAGGGGTCCCCAAACGTTTTCTGTAAAGGTTAGGATGTTGTAGGCTTTGTGGGCCATGCGATCTATCACATATTCTTGTTGTTGGTTGTTGCTGCTACTGCTGATGCTCCTCTTTCTCTTTTTCTTCCTCTTCTTTTTTTATAACCCTTTAAAAATGCAAAACGAACAAACAAAAAAACAAAAACAAAACCATTCTTAGCTTGTGGGCTAAACTAAATGTGACCATCAGGTGTAGTTAAGCTCCTAGATCATCCGCCCTTGCCATGGAGGCTTGGTCCGTTCATAGGCCTTGCAGATGGGGACACAGCACTGAAGGAGCTTGTTTGGAGGCCAGTCACACAGGTGGTACTTCTCCACGGAGCGCCTTCTGCATGCCAGGCACTGTTCTAGGACGCATGGGATATGTCAGTGGGCAAAGTAAACAGGGACTCCTGCCCTCATATATCTCTCATTCTGGTGGGGAGATGGAGACAATTAAAAGTAATAATCAGTAAGTGGGACAGTGATAAGTGCTAAGAAGGATGTAAATAAAAAAGTAGGAACTGCTAGAGGAAGGTTGATGGGGAAGGGAGGGGTCTGGTCCACCTTGTTTCAAAATCTGTCTTGGTCAGTTCTTGACTGTGTGAGCTTGGGTGATTTTGTTAACCTCTCTGAGTCCCAGTTATTTTTTTTCTATAAAAGGAGGATAATCTTTAAGGGCAGTTAGGGTGACTAGATGAACATGTGGAGAACAGGGCTACAGTAGGAGACATTCAATGAATAGTAGCAGATTTAATCATCATCATTAAAAGTAGTAGTAGTCACAGTGACAGTTGTACTAGTAGTACCTATGACACCTGCATTAAGTTCCCAGATCATCCACCCATTCATGTCAAGGCCGCCAAGTCATCATGGTCATGGTTGGAAGGCTCATGAAGTTGTCAAGCCCAAAGTCCTCATTTCACTGATAAAGAAACTGAATTTCAGAGAGATGGTCTTGCTTAAGGTCACACAG
The DNA here is from genome assembly GCA_004026545.1 of Mormoops blainvillei. Taxonomy (NCBI): domain Eukaryota; kingdom Metazoa; phylum Chordata; class Mammalia; order Chiroptera; family Mormoopidae; genus Mormoops; species Mormoops blainvillei. The sequence continues at coordinate 55,538 of PVJD01004565.1, forward strand.
TGAGTCTTCCAACTTTTACTTCTAGCCTAGAGCACATCATGCCACTTCACTCCTGTACTAGTAGTTTCTCTTCATAGGTATCTCCCGTTAAGCAGGGACCCTAGAAAGCACATACCCCAATGTCTTCCCCTGAGGGCAAGGGTTAGTCCTGGCCCTGATGCATGACAGCTGTAGGACCTTAGGCATGCTACTTAATTTCCTTGTGATTCAGTTTCTTCATCTGTGAAATGAGGTGATAATACAATGATGTGACTAGGATGAGATATAAATCTGTTAATATTTGTAATACACTTAAAACAATATCTAGAACATTGTCAGCACATTTTAGGTGTCCATTAAATAAAATAAGTGCTGTAGAAAAAAAAATAAATGGGGAAGCGAGCCGCCAGGAATGAATGACTGCTTTAGCTGAAGTGGTCAGAGAGGACCTCTTTAAGCTGATGGCACTTGCACTGGAACCTGAATGCTAGGTGCCAACAGTGAAAAGACAGAAGGAATAACAACCCAAGCAGAGGGAACAGCATGTGCAAAGACCCGGGGTGGAAACTTATTCAGTGTGTCGAGACACAGAGCCAAGTATGTCTGCTCAGCATTTGGGGAAGGGTGAGCAAAGAGATGGAGAAGCAAGCCAGGGTCAAATCAGGGAGGGCCTCATACACAGCTGGTTTTTTTTTAAATTTGATGATACCATATATAGCTGCTGGGGTTGTTAGCAGACTACTGCCTAAGGATAGAAATGGAGACCCAGGGGCAGAGTTGACAACAGCAAAGTGGCAGGGTTTATGGGGCCAATGGACTAGAGGGTCCTATGGAATCAAGGAATGGTTTGTACATTTATACTGAAGTGGTGAGCAGGAGAGATAGGAGGTGATGATCAGAAATGGATGGTTGAAACAGCAACTTCAGAGTTGGTTTAGTGATTGATGATGATGTGTGACCTTAGGAGCAGGTACCTGAAATGGGAGGAGAAAAGACTCTTGGGAAGAGGAGGACAAGGAACAGAGAGGCCATGGTTATGGAGAACCCATTCCCATGGATGTGAAGGTCCTCCCACTTGAAGACAGGAGTGACGATGTGGGAAGCAGGGAGGCAGGTCTGAAGTCACTGGTGAACAACAGGGTGCAGAGTGGCTGGGAAGCTGGCAGGTGACAGCAGTGTGATAATATGCTTCAAAAGAGCTGGGGGTTCTTAATGTGGAAGGCAGGGAATGGGTACCCGCAGGACACCCCCCCACCTTCAGACCCAGAGTGTGAAAAATTTAGCCTCTACTGCTAGAAAGACCTGTGCAAAATGCCCTGAAGGACTTCTGCATTTCCAGTGAATAAGAAGGTGAAATAACTACCTGAAGCTGAGCCAGAGATTGTGGCGAGTTCACTATTGATATTCTCTGAGTTCCAGCAGCCCAGAAGATGAATTTGAGGATCAGGGAATGATATGAGATGGCATAAAGGGAGGCACAGCGTAGTAGGGTCTCTCCATTACTTGCCTCTCCTCCCAATGCTTTTGTCAGTTTTTATAAAATTCTAATTACCTGTGCCTTTAATACTTGAAGGTTATCCTTTTCAACTTTATTCATTCATGAACTCTTGCAGGCGTTCATTTAAATATTTGCTGACAGCCTGTGCCAGGGTCTAGGCTGGGTTCTGGGAACACAGAGATGGTCATATCTAGACCCTGTCAAGCATAATTGGCCCCAGTCACAGTGTGCAGGCACACAGGTGGGTTGGCATCCACCAGCAGCTGTAAGTACTTTGTTCCTGGCAATGGACAAAATGCAATTAGCAAATCACGGACTTCAAAAAATTTAGAGCAAGTTCAAGGTTTTCACTATAATGTTAGTCTTACTCACTTGCATATTAGGGTGCATTCCTGTGAGGGAGACAAGTGTGATGTTGGGGCCAGCAGGCTGGGCTACGTGGATGTGCCCCATAGCACCATCTTAACCCTGGAAGGCAGTAACGACCTGGGGACAACCTGCCAGGGACAGATCCCAGGCCCACTACTTACTAGCCATTTGACCCTAGTCAAATTGCTTAACCTCGCCAAGCCTCTGCTTCCTCATCTGTAAGATGGGAATAGTAACACTCCTAATGATGGAATTATTGGGGGGATTAGCCAAATCATAATGCCTATAAAACTCTTAGGGCAAGGCTAGTCTAATACATAGGAAGCTCTCAATACATTCTAAGTTGAATTACTATTACCAATACACTACAGTCTATATTCTGGGCCAAGTGTGTCATAGCGGGAAACATGTTGTAAACCACTGGTCTGATGGTAAGGCGGTGCCCAGACAGGTGAGAGTCATGCAGATGGCCAAGTGAAATGCAGCGGTGAGAACAAGGCGCTATGGAAGTAGGGAGGACAGTGCTGTCAGGAATCATGGCTCTCAGACCTTTCCTGAGTCTAATTTCCTACTCAAGAAGTGATTCCTTGACCCTTATGGGCAGAAAGAGCCTGGCTAATCTCAAGGACTTGAAGAGACTAGGGTGGAGTAAAACCAGGACTGACTTGGGGTTGTGAGCATTGAAGGAGTTAATATTTGTAAAGCAATTAGGACAGTGCTGGGCATAGAGCAAGGGCTATATCAGTGTTCTGAGTTTTATTTTTGTCTTTTCTCATTTATTAGCTTCTAGAATTTTTGTGTTTCATCCCAGCCCTTGGAAATATCACACTGATTTGTATATCCAAGTGTCACCCCCATTTAAATAGTAATAAAAATAATAATAAAGCATTTAGAAATGACTGCGTCTTAGAATGAAGAAGCAAACACTTGCATCATGATGGGATTCTTTGCTTTAATTAATAATAGACTTGTTGTAGGGGTTGCTAACCTGTGGTTTATGAACTGCCTGAAAATTTATGCAAACATTTGTGAAAATATTCATTTGTGCATTTCCTAGTTTGAAGGTCTATAGCTTTCATTAGATTTCATAAGAGGTCTGTGTCCCCAAAATAGATTAAGAAACATTGAGCTCTCCCAATTAAAATAGAATTTCATTTGCAAAACAAACAAACAAACAATTTAAATAAGTTTGCCTTAACTCCAACTCTTGGGCATGAAAGGAGATATCCAATCAGGCAATTTCCACCCACTGTGCATCTAACTCTGCCCTGTGTTTGATACCATAGATAATGAAACAATGCATTAAATATAATTTTTTCTCTCAAAGATGGTACCAGGTAGCATCCTTGCAGGAAACAGATATCAAATTCAAATTAGGTAGTTTGAAGAAATATTAACATAAGAGATTACTTACAAAAGTGTAGGCAGGATCTTACAAATGATAAGACAGTGCAGTACCCTAGGCTGGACATGGCAGGACAGTGACCACCCCCAGGCCTGAAGGGAGGGCCTCGTTAAGGAACCTGATGATAAAGCTGGGCAGGGGGATCACCTGACAAGAGCTGTGATCCTCCCTTTGGTGGAGGGACTCAGCCGTGCTGCAGTGACCTCAGGGAAGGGAACTGGAGTGAGCTCCCCAGCACGTCCCCCTCCTTCAGTCCCTGCAGTAGTTTCCGTCGCTGAGTCCGCCCACAAGACGGCCAGCAAGGGAGCTCACTGATGTGGTTCATATGGTCCCTGGGCAAGACCTGGGTGGGGAAGGGGAAGTCCACTTGGAGGGACAAATGGAAGATGTCCAGCTCAGGGACTTTGTCAGAGGAAGGGGACAAAGCTGAGTGGGTCACGCGAGATTAATACTTGAGATAATCAGAAATGCAGACATGGGCCATAATTAAATTCTCGGCAGGTAGACTAGATAGTAAGTGTTTTCACAGCCAGGAGGTTTGAGAGCATGAAATAATCACATTTTAAGGAATACAAATCTTCATATACCTAAAAACTTGTCACCCAAATATCAGAGTGGCCATCCCAGTTTCCCCCGACAGCAGCACAGAGGCAATCTCAAATTGCGTGTTTAGTTCGAATTCATTCCTAACATTCATTTAAAAAAAAAATTTTATTTTGAACTAATTATTGACTCACAGAAAGTTGTAGAAATAGCAGAGTGGCCTGGTGTACCCCTTCCCCAGCTTCTCCCATGGTGACATCTTATATAATTATAGTATGTTATCGAAACCAGATTCCTAACACTTTTCTTCACATATAATACATATATTGTTCCTTTTAAACATGAAATGTTTATACATACCATATATAAATATATAATATATATAATATGCAAATATATAATATATGCATATATAATATATAATATGCAAATATATAATATATGCATATATAATATAAAATATTATAATATTAGTCTATTTGCTCACCTCCAGGATTTAACAGATGTGAACATTTGAGATTTTTGCTTCAGATATCCTTTTAAAAAAACATCACTGGCACTCTTGTGTGAGGCTCACATTTGGTGAGGGTGCTTATTTGAAGGCACCCACTTTGTAGACCAAAGGCCTGTGAGCAGCCCCCCGCCACTCCCCTAGCAGCCCAGGAGGGCGCTTGGGAGAACTTGTGATGCCAGCATGTAATCCCTTGTCTCTTAAATTATGTGTTCGCGGTCAGATGTCTAACCTCTCCAAACAGTGGTTTCCTCTTTAAAAAATTGGGAAAATAATATTTACCTCATGAGGTCGTCCTGAGAATAAAAATAGAGGAAGGATCCAGGAATGTCTGACACGTGTCAGGCACTACTTGTCCGTAGCTCCTTTCAGCTGCATAGCTACCGAAGATCTATTAGCAAGGACTGTGATGTCTGTGGACCTGAATTCAAACTCAGATTCTTTTACTAATTAGCTGCAGTGTCTTGGGATGGTTGGTTAATCCTTCTTGGTCTTCGGGTTTTCATTCTTTAAATGAAGAATACACCTATCCCATAGGAAAGTGGTAAAGATTTAGGAGGTGAAGCATGTACAGTATCTAGGACACAGTAAGGACTCAGTAATTGATGCTCTTATTATTAGAGATTATTAGTAGGTTAAAGGTAAGGACTGTAACTTGCAGCATCTCGCAAGCAGTGGCTCAAACAAGGTGCTCAGTCAATTGTTGACAAGTGGAAGGATGTATGAGTGACTAGGTCTTGAGTGGGTCAGTGTTCCGGAACCCCTCGTCAGATACCACATCAGCTAGGCCTGGTGTGTTGAAGGCGGGGGCCACCCAGAACCCTTCCTCTGGGAGCCCCATTCATCATTCCTGACTTCTATAGGCCGGCACAGCCAGTGATGCATCGCCCAGCCCCTTATCACATGGAGGAAGCCCGCTCTCCAGGTCCCCTCTCATGTAAATGCAATCGAGACCCCATTCATCACGGGGACGCTGCGTTCTCCTGGTAAACTAAACTGCCTAATGTACAGTGAACGTGAGTTCCCTCCACAGCATACCGAGCAGCCTAAGCAAGGCACCTGGTGGGATGGACGCCAGGTTCGGCCTGCTAACTTCCAGGAGACAGAACTCCTATGGTCATAATGTGATTGTCTCTAACACAGGTTTCCAGAGGAGGCTGATGGTGAGAAAGTGGAGGCGGAGCTTCACGACCAGAGAGGCAGTCAAGCTCTTGCCCTACTCCTTATGGTGTGGTGTGCCCTTGGGAATATTATACAACCTGTATGAGCCTCAGTTTCCTCCTTTGCCTTGTGGGAGTGGCAACAGCAGACTTCAGAGTGGTGGTGTGAAGAAGCACAGAGTTTAGTGGGCACTTTGCAATTACACTGTAATAGAGCTACTATGAGGATCGCCAGCAATGAGCACACCACAGTTGTTTTTTGCTTGTTTTTTAGGGAGACATTGAGGGAAGCTTTGCTGATGCTCAGAGTAGATATTTAATACACATTCCAGGAACCCCTCTCTGAAATCCTGCCAGGAATCAGAGATTGTGCTCTTAGGGAAGGTTGCCTGGGGTATAATGAAAGAACGTTCATCTTTGTCCTCATTTATTCCCTCAATAAACACTCACAGTTATAAACCGTATTCCACATTGCGGGAGAAACACACAAATAAAATAGCCCCTGCTCTTCGCGGCTCACATTCTTCTAATGGCAAAGAAAACGTGAAGCAAATATAAGGCATGGCAGCCAGATGAGAGCTGGGAGAGAGAGAAGCACAGGAACTCGGAGGGGTGCTCGGCCAGCCTGTGGGGTCCTGGGGGCTTGCTCGAGGGAAGCTGAGCTGGCTCTGTTTCTCTCTGTGCAGATGAAGATATTCTACTGTTGTATCTTTGTTTTCAAGAAGTTTTGACATTTGCGATTTTATAGTCCAAATCAAAGCACTACTTTGATTTTTTTTTTATCATAAATGCTGGGTATTTGGACCCTGCATTTAACTGCTTTCAGCCCTGATGGCCCTTTTGCACTGTAGGCTACTATCTCCGAGCTTTCAACTTTGCTTCTCTGTGATTTGATTGGACTTAGTTCACGCTGATGGATCCCCTTTGCAAATGCTCTGCAGAGCACAGCAAGGACCTACTTTCTGAGCCTTGATGGGCTGAAGGTAGCATTTCCACTGCCCTCATAAACTAAGGACAACCTGGTTGCTGTTCCTGGAGGGGCAGGGGGTGGTCATAGCAACTTTGCCCCTCACAACTTGATAGGTCTGTGTCGTGCAGTTAGTGTACCCAAGGTGACGCCTGAGGGCAGGCTGACTATTTCTTTGGCGGCGAACACATTTTACAGCTTTTTCCTGGGTACTTCTTAGATCATATTTTGCCCTTTCAAATCCACATTTTTGCAGAAGGTTACTAAGAGTGAGTTTTGTCAAGGTATTTTTTTTCCAATGCAGTGTTCCTCTTAGGTCATTATTTGGCTCAACAGATTTCTTTTTCTTTTATATCTTTATTTGTTGCTTCTACAGAATATATTCTGCACTGGTGTTTTCTTCCAGAATATAAGTATGTTATGTTTGCGGTTTTCTATATTGATCATTTTGTCTATCGTGGCTTTTACCTTTTAGTCCTTTTCTTTTGTATTCTAAGAGGGGTTGTCAAGTTCGCAGTTCACGTCTAGAATATTTATAGCCCCCTTAGAGGCAACGGGAAGGCCTGGCTGCCTTTCCTGATTTCTAGCCCGCTGTTAACTACTTCCAGTGTTGTCTACAGTTCTGCCTGAAGACGGCAGAAGCGTGAGATGAAGTGACATGGGCAGGAAGTGGCTGACGGTGAGAAGCCGCCTGTCCTGTTGGTTTTGTGTTTTAGGAAGCTCACTGTAGCACTTGGGTAAAGGAGGATGGGCTGGAAGGAAAGAGACAAAGTAGAAACACTAGCACAGAGAGGGTCCTTAAATTGCCCTACAGTTGACCAGTGTCTTACCAGAACTGGCTGGCAGATGGGGAATTAATGTAGACACAGACAGTGATGTTTAAAACATTGAAGACTAAATAGATCATTGCAGCTATACTTGTGTGTGACTTAAAAGCAGGTAATACAACACCCCTAAAGTAATAAGCTTCTCTCAGAGATGAATTAGGATTCAGCCTGGCAATTACATTAAGGTTTCTGATAGATAGTTCACATGGAGAGCTGCAATTATGATACATATCACTATTCTGCATGGCGGACTCACATAACTCATCATGTTGGTTGAATTTTAACAGGAGGAAAAAATGTAAAAGACTCCCCCTTTGAAGGGGAAATGCTTTCCTCTGATTTCCGTGATTTTTACCATAGTGCTTAAATGATTAATTCTTTTGTGTGTGTTTGAAGGTGAATAATAATAGATCCATGTGTACCTTCCTTTTTACTGTTTCAAGCTAATACAGGTAACCTCACTTAGGATGCATACATCTTCTAAAAATACTTTGTAAACCAACATCACCTCCCCATTCAAGAAAATAAGAGAAAATAGTTTTCTCTGTGCTATAAAATGTAGAGGAGAGAGTGTGTGGGGCAGGAGAAAACACCTACCTGGACAGTGGGTTTTGATGGAGCTACATTCTGGTCCCAGTTCTGCCATTTTTGAGGTGTGGGGACTTAGTGTGGCTAAGACTTAGTTTCCTGGCTGTATGTTGTGCACAATAAGGTGTCATAAGGACTAAATCAATTGACATGTGAAGGTGTAGTGTAAAATGGGTACAGAGACGTGAATTCCGTTTAAAGTTCTTTAAATTGAAATACATCATTAATAGCAAACAGCATCCAAAACAGTTCTTGCCAGAGCAGCTCAACTAATATCCACGGGCAGAAAATGCTCGCTCCATCTGTGGCGCATGTATCTCTGTGGGAGATAGCAAAACCTGCCCCAATCCACTCAGGGACATCCTATATCAAAGGCATTGTATTGAAAAGTGTTTTCAGTGTATTCGGAAAATCATATATTTTGTCATCATTTTAAAGGATTTTTAAGTGGAGTGCATTCTTAAAGTGTTTGCTCAATGGAGCAGACATCTGTCTACTGACTTTAAAACCACACAGAGACCTGATTCTTCAGTGGAATCACAAACAATCTCCTAATCCTTGCCCAAGCTACTTACATTTAAACCTGTCAACTGATGGTCATTGGTGCCAAATCAACACCAACAAGAATCCCCCACTTGGACTGCGGTGAAGAATGAAACTTGATTCAGTACAAAACAGCTCAGTTCGATACAGCGTGGCTGTGAAAACACCATGGCTGTGCGGTCGCTCTGGGGCCTGGCCTCCCTCAGGCTAGACAGCTCTGGACTGATCTGTTCGATCATCTGCTCTGCTCTCGCCATGCTGGGCTGCTCCCTTCTGCTCTGGCAAGATAGCTTCGGTGTTTCAGCTCAGCCAGGAAGATACAGTCTTCAGCCTTTGGTAGAAAGGGAAAGTGCATGCCCCAGCCAGAGTGGAGCCGGCTTTTTTGGATAGAAGTCCCCACCCTTTTCCCCTGATTGGTTTGTCTCCATGCAAATAAGGACTCCAAATCTTCAGTTTAATTTGCCCAAAAGGCACTGTCCTTCTTGGTCAGAATAGAGCTGCTCTAGTTGGTCAGAGCTGTACAGCTCCAGTTAGAAGGAGAATGCCTCAGTCTTATTGGTTGAAATAGAATTCCAGGCACTCCTTCATAAGGGCTGGCTCAGATGGCAGAAACACAGTGCAGGCGATTCAGCACAGGCTTCTCCTTGAACTGTAGTTCATGTGAGAGGGCACTGTGCAGAAATGACTACTAGGTTCTGCTTTTTTTAGCTTTTTTTCCCCTTAAATTTGAGCCCTGTTAGTCACCAGGAGCCCTTCTTAGTACGTATCTTTTTTCTTAGAGTTCACATACCCAAGGTGCCTCCAGAGAGACTTGGAAGCCATTGGCACTTGGTAAATGAATAACCAAGGACTGGGGTAGAAGCATGCCCAAGGTTATATTTCGGAAAGGCCCAGGTCACTCCCGCAGCATCTGAGGTTGGCTCCTAGAGGACAGCGAGGTGTGGCACCCAGCAGCGTGCTGTCATTGCCAGGGCTGAGAGCATTTATGGATAATGCTGCTGAGGCCAGCCGTATTGCATAGTACTGGAGAAGCCTGGGAGGAGGGAATAGAGGTACTCCAGATGGGGCATTTAATGCAGCACAGGAAACCGGGGGGGCATTCTCCCTGAAAATGAGAGAATAAAACCCATCTTCACTAGAATAGCCACAGCCCACTCTGAAGGCAACAGGACACATCTAGGTACAATCTGGACCTCAGGAGTTTTAAGGGGATATGCCCTGCCCCAGGGTCCCTGGGTCCCTGATTGTAGTTAGAGTGCAATGAGCAACTGACTTGAAATTAAAGCTAACTCTCACCTTACTTGGAGTCCCATCTCCATTGCTTACATATGAGACCTCAGGATATATAACTTCACCTCCTCTGAATCTCAGTTTCCTCAATTTATCATATAGTAGTAAGCACTGAATAGGCCTTTATTTTTCCTCTTACTTATATGCTTATACTTTGAGCTCGGTATTTCCCTTCTAGACATAGAAGTCTTTTCACTAGAGCCTCAGAGCTCGTTGCAGAGCTCCCTGTATCCCAGGTCTGTCTGTCTCCTGCTTGGATGACTCCGCTCTCCAGCTGAAATCAGGCATGATAGCTCCTCTCCCTGAGTTAGGACATCCACCTGGCCCCACCCCAACCAACTGGCTTCTTGGGAAAAGCAACCATGCACAGGGCTCCTAAGGACACCCACATGGCCTGGAGAGCTAAATTAAGATATTCCTCTTAAAATAATGTTTCCATGGAAACCGGCCTGGGCCAAAGCTTGGTTTTTTAATCAGGCCTCTTTGAGCAGAGAAAGTTATCACCTGGACATCACTTTAGGAGGACAGTTTGACGCTTGCTGAATGTTGTCATTACAGATTTCTCCCAGTGCTGTACAGGGCGACCAGACCACACATTGTGCAATGCTGATCATCATCGGTCCAGCAGGGCTGAGCTGGAGCCGGGAGAGGAACGGAAGGGAGCAGCCATCACTTAGCACCCAAGATTCATGCTCTGTCACTCCACTAACCCATCAAGGAACACCATATTCATTAAAAGCTCTAAAATACATGTAGCAACCCCCTAGATGGTGGCTTGTGAAGAGCTTCCCAAGCTGGCTTTTAAAATGAAGGTTGGAAGATCCATATTAGGAACATTTTAGAAGGGAGAACACATGGGATTTCCTGCCCCAGGATGTGTTGACTCTACAAACAAAAATGGGTTCAAGAAAGGTTTAGAATGTCCAAGAGGGTATTGCACATAATAACAGTTCAATGTGACACTTTTTTAAAAAAGATTTTATTTATTTATCCTTAGAGGGGAAGGGAGGGAGAAAGAGAGGGAGAGAAACATCGATGTGAGAGAGAACCATCGATAGGTTGCTTCTTGTATGTGCCCCATCCGGGGACCAAACCTGCAACCTGGGCACATGCCCAGACCAGGAATCAAACTGGTGACCTTTCACCTTGCGGAATGACACCTGCCCAGCTGAGCCACACCAGTCAAGGACAAGCTCACGCTTTTACAAAGGACTCGATATATGGGGATTTACTGGGCATCATGGTCTTCCTTTGGAGTTATACAATGTCATTTGCATATAAAAGATTCTGAGATCTGTAGTAAAGATAACTTTAATTTTATTTCAGTGTTTTCCAGACTTACTGATTCTGAAGCCTTTCTGATGACCTGAATCGTGCTCCATTCCCTCTTCTGCAGCACACTCTTGGGAGACCCTGGAGAGGCTCCATCCTACTTTTCCTCACTGTAATCTCTGTGACCATCTTCGTAGGCGAGGTCTGGAGCTGCATGTTGAGTGAGGTTGACACAAAGTGTCCTCTCTGTATCTCTAGTCTCACATCCTCTAAACACAGACCAACTGGGATAGGAGACATTCATGAGCACCTAAACTCCTAGGAATATCAAAGAAAAGCCTCTGAAGGGGGAAAATGAGAGCAGACCCCATGGACAACTGGAGGTGCTGCCTCAGCACACGCGGGGAGCAGAAGCATAGCAGAGCACAGATGAACACACGTGGAACAATAACATTGGGCTTTTTGACAAATGGAGACGATATTCTGATGGGAACATTTTATGACACTGAGGCCAAAGTATATATCTCAACTATTTTTGATAGCTGAAGTCAGTTCATAAAAGCAATGCCCTGTGCCATGTGGGTCTCTTTCTGTCTGCCCCCCACCCATTTTAGGAATCTGGCTAAACCTTAATCTCTAAAATTTTATAACCCAAAACTAAGTTATATTTCTTATATTTACCTTGAGAGCAGCAGTGAATGTAGACATATGCTTAGGAGATTGAGGTTTCTATCTTGGAGCATTAATATGAGAAAGTCATTATTTATCTTGGACTTAAGGAGATTGGAAGGTTTTAGATCCAGAAAGATCAGAGTGAGGGTCGCTGTCATTCTTAATGAGCAGTTCCTTCAGAGTTTATTAAATAGATGAGGCTGATTATGCCTATCAGCCACAGCTTCCCCAAAATGATTTGGATGGATAACAGGGCTCTAGGCATTTAAAAAAAAAAAATATATATATATATCTTCATCACCAAGTCCCAATAGGATCTTGGATTCCTATTGAAAATAGGCAAATCTTTATCTTTATTTTTGCTGGGTTTGTAGTTGGCACTAAAGTGGTATTGTGGTTAAGGGGAATTAGGCTTTGGAATTAGGCAGACTTAAGTTTGCAACTTAATCGCTGTGCCCTTAGAGAAAGTGACTTAACCTTTCTGAACTTCAGATCCATGTCTGTAAAGTAGGGACAATGGTATTTTTCTTATAGGAATTGTCGTATGGATAAAGGTGACAGTACCTTGCTTTGTCAGTGAGATATTTGACACCCAACATATAATTGTTCTTTTTGTTGCCACTGTTACTATTATTTGGCCTATAGCCATGCTCCCTGGCTTTAACCTATGTGACACCTATGTAGTAAAGTACACAGGCATGGGGGTCAAAGGAATTTGAGCTGGAATCATTACTCTGTATTTATTAATCAGCTTGTGTGAGTTTGGGAAAGTCACTTTGCCTCTCTGAACCTTAACTTCTCCATCTGTAAAACATGGTGACTCTCAACTGCCTTGCAGGGTTCTCTGGAGAACGGGATGGGAAAACCTAGGGAACTCCCTGAGCGCAGCCCTGGTAAGGGGCAGGCGGCCAGCGAATGATTGCTGTCCCTACTCTGGAGTTTGAGGAGGGAAAGCTGTGGACAGAGCCAGGGTATCACGGAGATAGCTGAATTCAGTTTGTAAATGAAATGGTTATCAAAGCTTAGGACTGTTTGATACTCTATGGTTATTTTTATCATAATCATAGCCTGCTGCCTCTAGATTTTATTGGAAGTTGAAGATGCATTTATTCAACAAGTATTTATTGAGAATCAAACATGTCAGGATTTAGGCTGGGTACTGGGGATGCATTGATTTATCCTGAAGAGGAAATCATTAATTAGGGTTAGCTCTGTAATCAGAGGCAAGGGTAAATCCATCTTCCTCCTGTCCCAGCCCCAGTGGGGCTCAAGATCCCAATGACATGAGATTACTTAGGCAAGGAGCTGACGACCTTTGCAGATATCCAATTACTGGAGTTCCAAACATAGGATATATGCTCTTTGCTCTGTTTCACTGTGCATGCTATTCCTCTGCATCCCTAGCCAACCTGCATTGCTCTTACACTTCCTCCTGGGCAAAGCTCAAGGGTCACCTCCTCTGTGAAGCCTTCTTGGACCACAGGCTAGGTTAGGTATCCCTCCTCTGGAACCTGTAGTCCCTTCCTGTGCCTTTTCCCATCTAGCTTAGGACCTACCACCCAGTGTTCTCTGGGTGGGAATGTCCTCCCAGACTATAAGCTCTTGATGGCAGAGACTTTGTCTAGCTGAGGTGTTGCAGTGTGTTAGGGGCTGTAATGATGTGATTTGAATGTGGGTGGCATAGCATACTTGCAAATCATAAAGAGACATAATAACGGTAGCTGTTATTATGACTATGCTAATATTTACATAAAGCTTTGCAGTTTACAAAGCACTCCCTCAGTCTTTCCTCACTTCAGTCTTACCCAGCCTCATGAGGCCACAATGGCAGCAGAGAAGGTTCTGCTCCCCTGTACCCTGTCTTGCAGATGAGGAGTCGATGAAGGGCTGAATGTGTGGGCTGTGCTATGCCAGGGTTGAAATTTATGTCCAGGTCAGTGTTATTCTAAACTATTTTATATTTCTCTATTACAGTAATTTTGTTTCTGTTTTTTGTTTGTTTGTTTTTTTGTTTTGTTTTATTTTGTTTTGCTTAGCGCGAGTCCTAAGGAAAGGACACACGCAAACCTACAGTATATGCATGTATACACGCAAAATCCAGTGCAACGAGTGAGGTGCTCTTCCATAAGGGTTGCTCGGTCGGGAGTTTTCCTTCCCCCAAATTACTCACCTTTGCCTATGTGAGACCTGACATACATTAATGGGGACAAAAGTCTAACATAATACAATAGGGATTGTGTTGAGAATATTGCAAATACCCAGAATAGCAGAGCGCCAATTTCTCTTGAGACTCGGGTATTTAAAGGAAAAGCAAAGTACCTCGTGACTTGTTACAAGGGATAGGGACAGGCGGAGAAGGGACAGGCTTTGCCGCAGTGCTGCTGGCCGTGGGTTCTTTGCTGGGTTAGTACGCCTGTCTCCTTCTGGTCCAGCAAGGTAAGGGGTCCCTTCAACTACCGGGCCAGTCAGTGCTTGGGATGGAGCACCCTATCCGGGTCAGTCATTGAGGTCGGTGCACCTTCCAGTTGTCCTGAAGTAGCATGGTTGGGGAGAAGGTTAAGATCAAGGATGGCAAAAGCCAGGTAGACAGGAGAACTTCAGCCTGAACCTCAAATCTGAAGCATAAATTCACCAAGTAGGGCATTGGTAGACATATCGACACCTTATCCTGGAGCTTGGTGGACCCTGAAAGCTCCTGAACACTTGCTGTGCATGGCTTTCTCTTTGAGCCATTAAATATTCCTAGGCTACCCTCCACTCTCACCAAGGTTAGTGTGTCCATCCGAGGCCCTTCTCTTCCTGGTTCAGCCAGGCCTTGTAGAAAAGATGGAGGGATGTACAAAATTAGACATGCCTCTTTCTGGTTCTGAGTTACTTTGCTGTGATGACTTCAAATCAAAGTCTATTTTAAGAGACTGTGTTGACATTTTCTCATATCCTCTCTCTCAGAAAGACAGTATGGCATAGTGGAAAGGGCACTATATTTAGAACAAAAAAGATCCAGGTCCAATTCCAGCTCAGTATGATACCGGGCAAATGAATTATTTTTCTGAACTTGGGTTTTCTCTTTGCAGAATGTGGATAATCATACCCCTCTGGAGGCGTGGTTGCTAAGAGTCAGGGATGATGTCAAGTGCCTGCCACATAGTAAGAGCTCCGCATATGGCAGCTTTCTAGGCAGAAGAGGGAGAGAGCATGTCAGAGTAGAGGGAACTTTTATGTTGCAGAAGACACAGCAGTTCTGACCACTGTACAATTTAGTCGGGCTACTGAACACATCTTAGAATCTCACAGGGACAGTGTCGACATTTTATTCACAAAATTGAAATAACATTTGCCCTTCCTTTTTCCAAAGGTTTTTGTGAAGTCCAAGTAAATTCCAACTCATGAGCTGGCTTTCTGCCTCTGTGATGATAATGCCTGAGTCTGGGATCTGAGGGTGGGAACCAAGAGGAAAAAGAGGGGTGAGGATGAAGAAGATGAGGGGCTGGCATCTGCTTTCTGCCTGCCTGCGGGTCACCATCACAGGCTGACCCACCTAGATCGGAAGTGTGCAGCCCCGAGCTGCACATCGGAATCACTGGGGAGCTTTATAAACTTCTCATGCCTGATTTCACCTCTTTCCAGAGACACTGAAGTGACTGGGGTGCAGTCTAGGCATCTGGACTTTTCAAAACTCACAAGGTGATTCTAATGTGCAGCCAAGGTGGAAAACCACTGCTTTTGGAGAAAGATCTAAAGAAATATAATATGGCAGCCCATAATTAACTGGCTCTAACTCTGTCAGCATGTACCGAGGACCTGCTTTTAAGGTGAGTTCATTACTCTGTGTAATAACATCTACTCAGATTCTTATCAGATTAAATGGAATCAGACATACTTTTGGCCAGACACCCAGCCTATAGTCCTGCTTTGACATGGCACGGGCACCTCAAGGAGCACACCTCTGTGCAGCTGCTGGGGCCTGGCCATGGTCTTGCCTTGTCCTCATCACTTGAGGGTGAGGAGCCAACGCCTGTGTCCTATCTGGCTTTACCACCATGAAGGACCTGTTCTTGGCTCCCTGGTATGAGTTCCATTGCTTAAAGAGCTGTGCGCACCCCAAGAAGGAGTCTTTGTCCTGAGTAGTTTCCAATCTTGTCTCCTTGTCTCCCCTGATTAATGGAACCGCCCCCCAAAAGAGAACCCAAACAAAAAAATAAAAAACCAAAAACCAAAGAGCTATTCCACTGGGGTGAAACAAGACAGGGCCCCATGTTCTAAAGTCCACTTAATGGCACCGAAATTTTGAATGCTTCGGTTCCTTCTTCTTGGACTCAGTTGCCTCATTTGCCTGATTACTATAATCATTTGTGATTTGCATAGGAGATAAATAGGATGGGGGGGGTACACATTCTTCGGTAAATCTTGGTATCTAGATGTGTCCTTGCAAATTCCCAACTTGGCTCATGCCACTTCCTGATCATGGACACTGAGGATGGAGTTCATGGTTTTATTGTTAATATTGTCAGAATTAATGGAGGTAGTTGCTGGAGATAAGGGACACCCAAGGGAGGGATCTCCTGAGCAAGGAACCTACTCGCAGAGGATTCCCAACGTGAGGAGAGACTTGAAAGTCCATGACACCGTTCAGTGGCCCAGCTGGGGAGGACCTCTCAGTGAGCGACCTCCACCCGGGGGTGTGAGGGAGCGGGCGTGTCTTTGATGAACGCTGAGGAGCTGCACAGAGCTGGGCCCACCTAGCAAAACCTGTGCCAGGTGCCAGAGACTCTCAGGTTCCACCTCCAAAAAGTACAGGAAGTGTCATTGAGTGACCAAGTTATATGCCTGGATTTCTATGATAGTTTTTCTTCTTATTTTCAAATTCCCTTTCATGTGTTGAGAATTATCAATCTTTCTTAGTCTCTGGACATTTTTGATGAACTGTCCAATGCTGTTGGACCCCTGTGTGACCTGGGGAGGAGTTCTGAGAGGCAGGAGATGGCATCTCGATCCTGGCCTAGCCTACTGTGATTTCAACACCTCATCTCTTTGGGCCTCAATTTCCCTAGCTATGAAATGGGAATAATAATACCTGTTCCATTTAACTCATTGATAGTCAGGGGTGACGACCTATTATTTGAAGGATGTTGAGATGAGGCTGGCAATTTTAAACTCTATGAGTGTAAGGAGTAGCAGATCAACCTGTACTTGGAAGTACCTCTACTTTTTGTTAACATTGTGACCAATGAGCTCTCAGATCCCATATTCTCATTTGTTGGATAGGGATAATAATACCCTTATCACAACAGAACTGTTGGGCTGCTATGAATCAAGATAATATGTATGAAGCATCTAACTCAGTGCCTGGTATACAGAATATAAAGCTGTAACAACCACCGCCGTTATGATTGCAATCATCAGACTGATTATAATAGTCATATATGTGAAAATAGATGTTTCTGCCACATAGACCCAATTCTTTCCCATCTGTTTCACTGCAGTGGTTCCCAGTACTTTTGTTTCAATCTAGAGCCAGCCTTGCTAAGCATTCCTGGGGCCTGGAGGAAGGGCATTTCCTAGAGCCTGTGCCTCAGTCTGTCTGCATTCCACCCATTCTGTTGTTTGGCAAGGATGTTTTTGCATGCCGGTGTGCCCATTTGCCCGAATGCAGGACGGGCTCCAGTAAGGAAGCCTGCCTGCCTAATCATTTGTGTAAGAACTGAGGACGATCTGATAGCATACTTCCAATCACTTCTTTGCCTGAAATCTTTTAAGAAAGCATGTAGAAAGACATGTTATGACTCCAGCTTTCCTAACCAGTGACGGCACATAGAGGGTGCTGTGCTAAATCGCATGCTATCTCCCTTAGTGCCTTTGTGCTGTCTGTCAGCTTCTGCTTGGTAGATACTAAACGTTTCAAAGGCAAATGAGATCATGACTGACAACTTAATAGATGCCTTTTTGAGCTGAGTGTGCTTCAGCCAGATAAAATTAACAGAAGCCTCCAAGACCATCTCTTTCAAGCTGATGTGCTAACAAGTGCGTCTCTACTCACGTAAAAGACATTGAACTCAGTCCAATTGAAGATTAGGGGATTGGGCGTTTGTCAACAGGGTGCTGGCTGACTTGCTAAAGAATGGATACTTCCGCATTGTTTCTAATAACAGATAAAAATTATGAGGGGAGGAGACAAATACAACCCTTCTTAATGTGAGCAGGCCCCCAAATGAGGGCCGATGTTAAAAGTAGTCCCCTTAGGTCAGAAAGGAGCATGTATAAAGAACCCATGGACAAAGACAATGGTGGAGGGGGGAAAGGATTGAATATGGGGAGTGGGAGTAGATAGGGTGGGAAAGAGTAATGGGGGGAAAATGGGGACAACTAGAATTGAACAACAATAAAAAGTAGTCTTATTAGGAGGTTACACTTGTATTACATTGAAAGTAATATGCCTTTTTTTTTTAAGATTGCTTTCAGAACCCATAAAATCAAAAATAGATTGGTCAGATTAGTCTCCAAGTGCTATTTCTCCTGGAGTCAGTGGTGTTGGGCTCCCCTTTTTCCTTGTTTCTTTAGCTTTATTAAGGTATATTCAGTACACAAAAAGTTGCATACCTTTAATACATGCACCTGATGAGTTTGGACATATGCAGCACTCCATAACCACAACCAACATACTAAACATACCTAGCAATCTAGCACCTCCAAAAATCTCCGTGTGTTTTTATTTTGCATGTGCGTGTTTGAGAGGTAAGAACACTTAACATGAGATCTATCCTCAAGATATTTTTAAATGCACAGTGCCATATTGTTAACTATGTTGTACAGCAGCTCTCTAGAGCTTACTTATTTTGCAAAGGAGAAACTTTATACCCACTGAGAAGCGCTTCCGCATTTCTCCTCTCCTTTAGCCCCTGGCAACCACCATTCTATTCTCTGATTCCATGAGTTTGACTAATTTAGATACCTCATATAAATGGAATCAGGCAATATTTGTCCTTCTGTAAGTGGCTTATTTCACGTAGCACAATGTGCTCTAGGTTTATCGATGATGTCGAGAATGGCAGGCTTTCCTTCCTTTTTAAGGCTGAGCAATAAGGGACAGAGACGTGGTGCATCTGGGCTGCCCTTTACATTCCCAGTCCCATGCTACCCCGTGTCTGAGACTTAGGTCATACAAAGCCATTTTTATTTTCCCAACAGACTGCACATTCTCCTGCCTCTGGTCCTTTCCGTATAGCTCTTCTCTGGCCTGAAACAACTTCCCTTTCTTTTGGGAGTTGATAACTCCTTGTTATCTCTAAGGAGTTATTTCTATTCACATCTTCTGTGAAAGAGGCCCACACCTCCAGTTTTCTCCCAAGAAGACCATTTCCTGCCCCTGCACTGCCGCTGCCCCTGCGCGGTCCTCAGCGGTTGTGCTGTCGTGGTAAAGTTGAGTTGTGAGATGGCTCCCATGATGTCATTGCTTTTAGATCAGAGGACGTATCTTTACTAAACCCTCTGTAATCTGGCTTGTAGCACAGCATCTGGCACATGGTGTCACATGTTCATTTGCTGACTCTAGACAGCTAGAGATAGGAAGCACGGGTAGGTAGAAAGAATTCAGGCCATGACACGAGAGAGCCTTGATTTTAAATTCCTCCTCTGGCCCATAGGAGCAGGGGAGCCTTGGCGAAATCCTCAATGTCTCTGAGCCTAATGTCTCCTGATTTTTATAAGGGAGAAAATGATTCCTAAAGGCATAGGGCTTCTAGGAGGAAATAAATGGCACAGGTCAGGTGCTCTGCACAGCACATAAGGGCCCTGTAAGGCATTTGCTGGAAGGATCATAGCTTCTGAAGGAAGTTCCCAGGGAAAAACTCTCCAAATGGTTCCAGTAAGGCTGACTCATTGCAATAAATACATAAGCTCCCCAGGGGCTACTTAGATGAAGTCTCTCCCCACTGTCCCAGCAGAGGCTGCTGTGTGGTGGGAAATGCAGCTCTGCTTTCCACTGGCCGTGGCTTGGGCTCAGGCAGCACCCAGGGCTGTCTCAGCCCTCGGCCCAATGACCCTGGTGGCAAATTCTAACACTTTTCCTGCATGTTCTCTTCAGCCTTCTGCAGTTTAACCAGTTCCAGGCAAGATTCCAGTGCCTATTACAAGCACGGGAGAATTTCTTGGGTTCAAATAATATCATTCCTGGAGTTGGCAGAATGATGTTTCTGACACATCCCAGCTCATGTGGGACAGATGGCATTACAGAACATTGTGCCTGATGAAAATCCTTGCCCATGAATGAGGGCTCTGTCTGTGAAGACCTGCCATTTCAAAATGCTTTTCCACAAGAAGCCTGCTTTGTTTTTGGGAGTTGGTTGGAGAGAATTAGGCATGTGGTGCCAAAATACTTGGGGCCACAGTGCACGTGCTGGGCAGACCTGTCCCCAGAACCCCTGAGCCCACATATCACTCACTGATGAGGTATCCTGCTGGTTTAGAAAGCCTGTTAAAGATATATACAGAGGGGCACAGAATATATTACAGAAATGAAAATAAGACTGGAGATAAGAGGGATTTAATAAGTTCAGCTAAGCATATAATAACTTACAAAAGCTGGGATGCCCTAAAGTTGCTGAACACAGGATAAGGAGGAGGAATTTAACAATAGTTAAAATGCAGGGCACAGTGCAGGTTGTTTTATTGGGAAAAGGATATAGAAATAGCCAAAGCTCAGCAAAGTGTTAGGGTGTTGCTGAAAGTAGGAAGGCTAGATAGCTCAGACAAAGTGAGCACCGGCATCCGGGGAAGTGAAATGAAAGGGTTTTGTGTAGTAGACATTCCTGCAGGGACAAATGAGAAGTACTTCTCCTCAAAGGCTCCTTGAGGTTTTGCTAGATAAAGTGGGTAGGTAATTCAGAAGAAATTCAATTGGGGGAAACAAAAACTTGCAAGAAATTGTGTTGTACCTATAAAGTGGCAAAAGTAATCTAGTAATTATTTTACTAGCAACACACAAAAGAAAATGTCTTAGTCTGAAAGAGTAATGTTGCTGGGAATAAAAGATGTTTCATGAGCCAACATGGAACAGTGAGGGAGACGTTGCTGGTCAGTGGGGATATTCATGGCAGTGTAGACTCTGAGATTTTAATCACAATGACACCCTTCTTTCCTTCCTCCTGTACCACCTCTTCCCATTCCTCCAAGATTAGGGCCACCTCAGAATGCAGCCCCTTTTGTAGAATAAGTCCTCAGTCATATGTTCATTTATTCATCAATTATTTATTTAGTACCTACTGGGTGCCAAGCTCTGTTTTAGGTGCTGAATATACACAGACAAGATGAACACCTGGGAGTGTGAAAGGAACGTATTGACTTTCAATCTATTGAGCAAATCAATGAGTGAATGAGTGAATGAGTGAATGAATGAATGGGTGAATGGAAAAGCCTATTTGGATACTACCCTTCCCTAGCAAAGTACAGTACAATAGATGGAAACAAGGAAGTGTGACAATACTACTTCCATGGGTACTCAGATAGGAGTCTTTGCAGGATCCATCGGGTCCCCTGGGGAGTGAGTGTCTCAACCTGGGAAGTCAGGAAGAGCATCTTAGAGGGGGGTGGAGCAATCCTGAGACCAGCACTTCAAAGATTGTTGTTTTACCAAGTGGCTGCCATGTTCCTTGCCTGCAGCCCAAAATGCAGGCCCTGCCTTGAGGGAATCCTTGCTCACAGGAATGGCTCAGCTTCTCTGCTGGATCCGTGACCGGACTGCTTGTGCAGTTGGCCCTTGCCCACTGACGCAGCCTGTTTCTGGCCATGCCAGGGTAACTACCCCCCAAATTTAGCCTTTGTCCAAGGACTTGCCCCAGTATGGACCCATGTGATTGACCCACACATGGATGTGACAGGATCCCCTACAATATGACATTCAGGTAGCTTGGTCACTTTAAAATCATTCTGTGTCAGGGAAGCAAATGTAGCTCATTCCAGAATGAAGTTAAAACATATGGACAAGTGTAAAAGGACGGGATTAAAGTAGGGTGGAGGGTTTACCATGTAGGTGTTCCTTACCACCCGCTGTGGCCCCTGAGCTACCTCTGAGGGACCTCAGAACTACCTGGAACCTTCTGAGGACCACAGGGGACCACAGAGGGTTCTCCTTCCAGCTGGAGGCTGGGTGAGGAAGGAAAAGACAGTTAGCGTTGTCATAGGGCACCAAGGAAAGCTCAGAGAACTCTCTCTCACTTAGCTGGGGGCATGGGGATGACCTCCCCTTTTCCGTGAAACCTTTATTTGCTAATGACTTTGAGTGGAATTTGTTAAAGTGATGCTTCGTGGTCAACCTTTTTTGTTCAAAGTCATTACTCACTGCAGTTAAGTTAGTTTGGATATTTGAGGTAGCCCAGCCTGGCATATTCCCCATCATGGCACTTTAAAAATGTTCATGCTGATGAGAACTTTTATTTTTTATAATGACCCACTAATGTAATGATAATGCAAGTAATAGTCCATATCTAATGGCTTCTTGTCCAAGGGCTGAGGGAATTCATTTAATGTATTTAGTGCCAAAGTCCTAAAATAAAACTGTTTAAGCTGTTGCATTCACTTATGTGTTTTTACGAATCTCTGGTTAATAAAAGGGAATAGCTCATCTGGAAAGTTGGGAGACATGAAGAAGTTCAGGTCACCTGTGATGGCATTTTTGATCGTCTATACACTCTTTCCTTCTCAAAGAGCTGCTGTGAAGCTTCAACTTGTATGGAGGCCAATGACAGGACAAGGAGACCCTGCGTGGGAATAAGGAAACTGTGCAATACCTGGGTCTGTTCCATGTGCAGCGGCACTGGGACCCCAGCTGCCATGGGTGCAGCTGGTTACTGATGGACAGGCATTTATCGTGGGGGAGGGGCTAGAGTGTTACCCCCCAAACCAGAAAGAGGAGAAGCCATGAGCCTGTTGAGCAATCTTAAAAAGACTGGAACTTCCTTCTCATGGAAGCTGAGAAAAATGGGGAAGCTCCCGAGGCTCGTCCTGAGTCCTTTATTCCCTTAGTAACATCTCCTCCTGTCCATCTGTGCTCTCTTGTGTGTATTCCCCAAAACCTGCTTTCGATAACACCTTGAGGGTAAATAAATGTAGCTCATGGGCCCATTCTCCCAGGGGTCTGGACACACTAAGTATTGGATTTAACCGTGTAGTTTTAGAGCTTTGGTTGCAGGTAAATGAATTTCAGGCATCAGGCTAAGAAGGTATTTGGTCTAAGGAACTTTTGCGTCAGTTAAATCATTTTGTAGATAAAGGTGGATGTTTTCCACTTTTCCCATGAATACTGTTGCCAGATAAAATACCAGGCACCCAGTGAATTTGAATGTCAAATCAACAGAAGATGACTTTTTAGTGGAAGCATCTACCAAATATCACATGGGTATACTTATACTAAAACATTTGTTGTCTATCTGAAATTTAAATTTAACAGGGTGTTTTACATTTTTATTTGCCAAATTAGACAACCCCATTCATGAGTTCTAGCCCTGGTACCATGTCCTGGGGTTCTGAATGTGACCTAAGATGAGGTGCCACCTTAGCGGCACAGGTACGGGTGTATACACTTGGTGTTCCACTGCACTCATACCCAGACTGACTCAAACGTACTTCTTCTACCTTTTATCTTCCTGGTTATTCCAACACAGAGCAGTCTGTCATGTGCCCAGGCTGTGGTAGGCGAGGATGCACAGTTTGAACCACTACCTAGTTGATGAGGAGGAATGAATATTGCTCAGTAACACAAGCCTAAACCGTGACATCAGAACTGAGTTCAAATCCAGTGGTAGAATGATTCTTGGTCTGAAGATACTCTCTCCATTCATCACTTTCTCATCTGTAAAATGGAAATGGGTTACTGTAAGTTTTCAAAGTGATCTATAGAAATCACCTATATGATGAACCCTGCAATGTTCCACCTAGACATTACTTCAGTAAAGTACTAGTTACCGCAGCTGCTAGAACTGTTGGCTCTCAGCTATCAGCCCCTTCAGGAATTGCCTCAGCTTCAGAGAGGTATCTTGCCCAAAGTTAACACGCTTCCCGGGGGGGCCCCCATTCAGTGACTGATGAATACAAGAGTGTGAAGGCTCATTCATCTTAGCCCAACCCAGGAAAACTCAGAAAGAGCCATTCAAGCTCTAGAACACTGCTGGGATTTTTGAGCCTGCATCACAGCTCCCCTTCTTCCTCCACCCTTTCCACTTCCTTTCCTCCTCTTCCACAGCCGTGATCACAGAAACGCTCCTTACAATACACCCTGCATGCTAAACTCTAGAGTCTGCTTCCCAGGGAACCCAGCCTGAAGCAGCATGGTGCAGTTCCCAGCACACATACAGCTGCTCCACCAGTAGGAACCGTGAATGACAGCAACAAAAGTATGGCAACGGTAGCATCGAACATACACTGATCTAGTTTTACATGGCATCTCCCACACCTTCTCAGAAAGGGCTTCCTTCTTGTGGTGATGCCACTGACATTAGATTGTGATCAATGCAAGACCTATGCCTGCCCTATAACCTCTCTTGGTGGCTGACACGGGCCTGAAAACACCAAGTTCCCAGCAGGTGCTCAGTATATTCCTGGGCAACATTTAGGTATTTGGCCTCAGAAAATCAGAGGGAGCAATAAACTACTTTGGGAAGTTATTTACAAATATAAACAGCTTCAGGAGAGTTTACCTATAAGCATGTGCAGAAGAGAGATGTGAGTGGTTGCAACACAAAAGTGAGGGGTTTGAGGATACCTATGTAGGAAATGTGGGGAATCCCCCCAGAGGCCCTAGGAAATGGTGGGAGAAAAGATCTGGGCTTAAGGCAGGAGTGGAGAGAGAGCAGGGCACACACAGATACTAGAAGTAGCCCTATGTATTAGGAAAGATTAGGCAGTAAGTGGGAATCTAGGCAAGTGTGCCAGGCTAAGGAGCGCGGTCATTATATGCAGGGTGATGTGAGCTACTGACAGAAGGGAAGTAAGAAGGTAGCATGGTTTGTCTGCATTTTAGAGGCTGCTGTGCCCACAGAAGGGAGGATATCTTGGAGGGTGCAATATGAGAGACAGTTGGAGCAGATGCCAACACTCCAGAGACAATGACAGGGACTCGGCCTAGGCAGTGAGAATGGAAAATGGACACATAAGAGACATTTCTAGGAGGGATGACATACAACGGAACCTCAGTTCTCAAACTTAATTCATTCCAGAAAACTGAGAAGAGATTTGTTCAAAACCTGAATCTCCTTTGTTTGCTGCCTGAGAGACACATGACCGATCATAAAGGTATCAGCATGAAAGGGTTGTTGGGTAGAGAACTGAGACCCACAGTTTTGTTAGACAACCGAGACAATTCTTCCGTGAACGACTTGCTCAAGAACCACATTGTTCGACAACCAAGGTGTTCAGGAACCAAAGTTCGACTGTGTGGTCGTGGTAACAGATGAGTTAACAGATGAGAGAGTTGGGAGGGGTGTAGCTGGTTATCCAGATTTTCGACCTTCCTCTACCCCTCTGCGCATCCAGCTCATCATGCAAGACCCAGCTGAGGTTAAGCCTTCACCTCCTGAAAGCCTGAAAACATTCATTCATTACTCACTGCCCCTTCTTCTGAAGGTCCTACAAAATTGTATCGGAGCTACCCAATTACAGAGACTTCTGATTCCTGTTCTCAGCTTCTTCTGTTACAGGGAGCTTCGCCAAGCGGGAGCCATCCCTTGTGTCCTTCACACACACACTAGACTGTCTCTTTCTGGTTCTTCTATCAGAATGTTTCCCCGTACATTTCTCTCTTCTTGGAACACTCTTCTGTCCCTCTCAGGTGTCACTTTTGAAAGGTGGTCCCTCCAAAAACCTCAAATAGGTCACTTCCCCTTGATATATATCCTAATAGGATCCTGTATTTATCCTTCTTAGTCCTCATCCCCATTTAATTACTGGCATCATTACTTAGTGCCATACCTCCAATATCTAGCATAGCCCCTCCCACATAGAATAGTTACTCATTAAATAAAATTGTTATTCACAGATGACTCTGTGTACGTGGGCACTCCGTGTTCACATTCTGTCAGCCTGGCCTTATTTGTGGGTGGGAGCCATTCTGAAAGTTGCTTGCCATGAGATGAAGCTACAACCTCCCTCAACCCCCAGAATTAAGCATTCACGTCATAAAGGTCCCCTGTGCTGCAGGAAATCCCGTGCTCAGTGGAGTTAGAGATACATTACACATCCAAGACATAAATGCTTCATAAACCCAAGAGCTACTAAAGAGAGCCTGCTATGTGCAAATCCTGGGGACAGGCCCTAGGGTCAAGGTCTGTCCGCACTTGCACTAACTTTTGCTCGCACGCTCCCAAAGAATGCCTGACATGCCTGTGTGTGGGGCCACGATGGCTGTGGAGCTCGGGTGACTGCCTGGCCGACGTGGTATCTCAGATAACTTGGTTCACAAGATTTCAGAATTGTGTGCCAGGGCACTGTGTGGCACTAGTAAAATTCCTATAGAGGAGGGGAGGAGATTCCAGCTTTCACTGTTGAGAGAGGGGGTCCTGGCACCTTGTCTCCTGCACGGCTCCTTTCAGCTCCATTTCTGGGCTCCGTTGCTCAGACTTGTAGGCAGAGATGCTTTATAAAGACATAGGGATGGAGCAGCAGGTGTACCCATTGGAACAGAGAACACAAGAGGCTGCCAGGCAGTTAACAAAACAAATCACCCTACAGAAAAGCATGGGAATTCTCTGCCTTTGACACTCCTCAGGGCTGGAGCCACCTGCCTGTGGCAGGAATTTGGTGAGAGCTCTAGCTTGGAGATTTGGCATTCTGCCCAGCAACAGTTCAGACTGCGCCTGCCCACTTCAGTGCTAGGTAGGCTCTGCTAACTGGTCTCCACCAGCTCAGGCAGCAGGTGCTGCAGAAAGAGCTAAGGGCTGGGTGTACCTGTGTGGGTTGGGAGGGTCAAAGTTAAAAAAGAAATCAAGGTGCAGGTGAACTGAAGAGGCCATTCTCAAAATTATCTCACCCCGAATTCCTTTTTCGAGAACCTCGTCCTTTTGATTACTTTGGGGTTCTCAGATTCTCTTTGGATGAAAATGAGAACCTCAAAATGGAAAAATGTCTAAGTATGTTCCATCATTGGTATCTTGGGGAAAATAGGGAGAGTGGAACAGAGGACTGCAATGACAACATAGGAGAGGAAAGGTAATGTCATGGTGGTGATGGAGCTTCCAGAGGGAACTGAACTGGGTCAGGAAAGGGTTCTACATGAGGGGGCTACTGTCAAAAAGACACTTTTCTGACTTCATTGATTGTCATGATGGGTTTTAGTTCATTCACTGATTCAGCATGTATTTATGGTGACTACCTTGGGCCAAGCACTATCTAAGTTCTAGAAAAATAGTGATGGACAAACCAGATATGATCCTTGCTCTCAGGGCTTCCATTTCAGAGGGGTCAGACAGACAATAAAAAGCCAAGACTTACAAAAGGTAATTTCAGGTGTGACTATTGTAATGAAAAGAACACAGGTGTGATAGGAGTTGGGGCAGGGAGAAGATACTCCAGGTGAACTCTTCAGGAAGAGGTCCTTTGAGGTCTGAGTTGAGGGCTAAATGATGAGAAACAGCTAGTCATGCAATAGTGGTGGGGGGGGGTGGGGGGACCATTTCAGGCAGAGAAACCAGCCAGTGCAGAAACCGCAAGGTAAGACTAAGCTTGGTGAATTTGAGGAGTAAAGTGGAAATCAGCGCGTCTAGGGCATAGTGGGTGAGGGAGAATCATGGGAGATGAATCAGGAGTGAGTCTTGTAGACCATGGGAGGAAGTTTAAACTTTATTCTATGCATCATGGGCAGCTGGAAAGGGTCTAAGTAGAAATGACGATGCCCGACTTTATCATCAGATTTTTTTCTTGAAACCATCACTCCAGAAGCTTTATGGAAAGAGGACTGTAGCAGGTAAGAGTGAAAACATGGAGGCAAATTAAAGGGTTCTTACAGAGTGTGAGGCAAGAGTCGGTGTTGACTGGGAATGTGATGTTAACAGGTTCTATACTCTGTTATGTCGATGTAGAAATGGCAGAACCTGTTGATGGATATGTGTAAATGTGGAAGGGCTGTTGGTTAGGGAAAGGCAGGAATTGAGGTTCCTCCTGGCTTTTTTTCTTGAACAGCAATACTTTTCTGAGGTAGTGACATTAGGTGAGGCATAGGCCAGGGGAGGAAATCAAAAGTTGTTTTCTGTTCCCAAATGGCAGCCAGAGGTGAGGGTTTCCTGAACATATGAATGGGAGTGATAAATTATACCTGTGGGGACTCATCTTTAAGAAAAGAGCAGGTAATGTATTCAAAAGCCGAACATCCTTGCCCTTCCTTTCTCACAAAGCCAGGGGCTGGGTCTAGAGCAACCCAGCCCTAGTATGCCCAGGAATTCTGTTTGCCTGGTGCACTAGAAAATTCAAGAGCATTATTAGTCAAATGGCCACCATGCAAATATACTGTCAGTCAAGTTAATTACATACTTGCTGGGTGCCCATCTTCAATGACCCCCACAGTCATGGAATAATCTAGTAAGTCAAGAGATTCCAAATTCCAGAACAGAGTCATGAAGGTTCACTGCATTATGATTACAATCTGTCTCAAAACCATTTCCAAGCTTATTAAGCCCAAGATATACAAAGTTTGTCCAGAAAAAATCCAGCTGTTATTAATATATTGAAAATGATTTGCACAACATACATGTAGACTGGCAACCAAGGAGAGTGGACTGGTATGTGGACGTGTGAACAATGATGACTTCGCTGTACTAGTCAGTGGGGGCTGGTAGGTGCCATTGAGCGAGCATGTGTACTGTGTGGTCATTGTATTCAAAATGACTGAGTGAGTAGAGCAATGAATCTACATCAAATTTTGCATTAAGCTTGAACATTCCTCTGCAGAAACTATTCAGATGATTCAGAAGGCTGCAGCTGTGGGCAACTGGTGATTGGCACCTTCATCGTGATAATGAGCCCACTCATGCATCATATCTCATGCAGAGTTTTTTGATGAAACATCACATCACCCAGGTGACTCAGCCCCCCTACAGTCCAGATTTGGTGCCCCATGACTTCTGGCTTTTCCCAAAACTAAAATCACTTTTGAAAGGGAAGAGATTTCAGACCATCAGTGAGATTCAGGAAAATACCACAGGGCAGCTGACGACAACTGGGGAGAACTGTGTGAGGTCCCAAGGTGTCTACTTTGAAGCGGACTGAGGCATCATTGTCCTATATGCAATGTTTCTTGTGTCTTGTATCTTCTTCAATAAATGTCTCCCTTTTTCATAGTACATGACTGGATACTTTCTGAACAGACCTTGTAAGAGTAATAAACTGATTTTATATATTTATCCATGCTTTCTCTCTCTCTTTCTTCTCTCTTTCTTCTCGCTCTCTCTCTCTCTCTCTCTTTTAAAAATAGATTTATTCTAAACCCTCCTGGGGGCAATTTTATTTATTTTCTTCCTGCCCTGCCTTCTTAGTATAGATAACTAAATTGGGTATATAATATCCATTGCACTCCATAGCCTCCCCCTCCCCACTGCCCATCACCTCTGCTAGGACAGGGATGGCAAAAGAGTTTCATCTTAAGTACTACCTCTTATTAATTGGTAGAGGCTTCCAGAAACATTCCATTGAGAGTCAGGTCATGGCCAGGCCCAGTGGGGTTGATTACCCATGCCCGACATGAATATGAGACGAGGACAGATTCTGTCCACTTGTTCCAAGATGCTTCAATTACATCTTACCCTTTGCCAATCTCCCCCAGATAGTTCCAGGAATATGCTTCTTCTCAATTTTATTGTTCATGACTGGAGCAATGGGTTTCATACCTCATAGGATCTCAATAAGTATTTACTGAATGAATAAATACAATAACTGAATAAGTAAATGGTTTTTGGCAATTTGTTTTCCAAAAAAAGAAAAGTTAACTTTGAGGGGGCTAAGAGCATGCATGACCAGGCATACTATAGCAGCCACAAGAAAGCATCTTGCAGACCTCCAACTACAGGAAAGGAAGTGAGGACCCCAACTGCTAGGTACTGAAACATTTTGGCCCCAAGGCCATGCCTTCCGTAGGCTATTCTCTGTCACTGACTGAGTGTGGGGGTACTGGGGAATATTAAGACAGACCTAGAGATCAATTATTCTGCCTACTGGCTTCGGTTTGAGGATGCCCCGGGAGCTTCAGCTTTATAGAGTCCCGCTTGGACTCTATGACAGTACAGACACATTCACCCGGCTTTCTCTTTCTCTCTCCTGCACTGGGGTTACACTTACTTCAAAGTCTAACCTCTTTCCAGGCCTTTTCTGGCTCTTTCTCTTTTGTCCCTTACCGAAGCGGTTTTCCTTATAAAATCCTTGCATGTTTAATACCATCTTGGTATCTCCTTCTTGAAGGACCTGGACCCACATATCTTGCTAACATCAGAAGGGACGAGGGCTCTGTTAGCCCTACCAGATGCCCGCTGGGCAACAGGGGAAACCTTGCCCATGCCGTTTGTGAAGTGGAGTGAGTTCCTGGAAAAATGTCCAAATGGGAGGAGATATCTCTTGAGAAATTCAGTCCTATTTTTATTTTTAAAAAAGGTCATATGAGAAAATCATGTTGAGAATTAACATATAAACATTTTTGTAAATATCCCATTTTCACTAATATATGACACACCAAATAATACACTATCAATGATATGATACTGATCTTAAATTCAAATAATGAGCTCTGCATAATTAATTTCATTCATCATTCTGTGTTCATAAGAATCTTTTAGACTCTCTCAACCCTAAATCAGTTAATTGCTAGTATATTAGTGTACTTTGTTGCAGATAATATGCATGTCTTGTTCCCCATCCAAATGTTCTGTGACAATCTGATTTTATGAATTATGAGTTACTTTTCCTCCTGGGACCTTCTCAATTCCATGGAATTCCAGGAATTCAAGGAATTCTTCTTTTTACCATGCTGCAGTGTCCCAGGTCACTGTTTAGCTTGGGCCAGTTTCTTTCATGGACTCTGTCCATTATTCCTGTTTCTTTTCCATGTTTTTTTTTTCTTGTTTAGTTATCCCCAGAAGTAGTATTAGTGTACGTGGAAAATAAAATTCTCTTCATCAATCAAAAGTAAGGGACAGTCAGAAATAAATACGTCCAAACCAGAAATCAAGGTTAAGAGAATTTATATTTGAGGAAGAATCATCATATGTGGGTCTTTGCACAGATAATTGGCACAAACAGTAAGAGCATATTCATTCATTGACTTTTGAACACACATTTGTTGAGCACCTATCACATGCCACACCTCACCCCTAGTACTGACCGAGATCAGAGATCTCACGCATCTCTTTCAAGAAGGATGCCTTAAGCATTGAGAACAACTTCCCAGCTGGCAAATACCTGTTCTGTTTACCTCTAGGAGAAATTGACACCTTTAACAGTGGCTTTACCCTTTAAAATCTCTAAGATCATGATTTCTCTTTTGAGACACCCTGGTTGCCTCCCAAACACTCTGAAAATCCGAAGTACAGATTTATTTCAGAAATTCATCATGATGCTTTTAACCTTTGATGCCTTTTGCAGGAATGATTTATGAAGTTTGTTTCTTTTTATGGCAGTTTCTCCAACCAGATTGCAAGAGATATAAGGACTGTGATTTTATACAATTATTCTCTTGATAGCATGTGCTCAAGTTCACACAGCAAGAGAAGATGCTCCTCTTTCTTTTTACAAAAGAATCAGAAGCTCTATTACCTACACAATATCTCAACAATTGATGTGCAAGCCATTCAGTCAACCAGTTGCTTTTCTTTCGCAGCCAGAACCAGAAAAGGGACTGATATTGCCACTACATTGATTAACTTTCCCCCAACTGGGTTGAATATAAGAATTGATTGTGAGTCTGGCCCTGATAACTTTAAATACCCTTTCTTCCCCCCCCTTTATCTCTTTGGTCTGTACACCCACACCTTTTCTTTCTTCCTGAATTAGTAGTATATGCTATGTTTTTAGTTGTTTTATGCCCTTTGCCAGGTCATATAGCAAACCTTTTTTGGTCTCAGAACGTTTTAACAGCCTTAAATATCATTAACAATGTCAAAGAGCTTTTGTTTTTATGGATTATAATTATTGCTATTTATTACATTAGTAATTAAAGCTAATACAATTTTTAAAATATATATTTATTAATTTCATTAAAATTATAATAAATATATCACATATTAAAATAACATAATTTTAATTAAAATAAGTGTATTATCAAAATAAAAATGAGGAGAGTACTATTATTTTACATTTTTTAGAAATGTCTACCTTAATAGAAGACAGCAGAATTCTCATATCTGCTTCTGTGTTTAATCTGTTGTGGTGTCATGTTTTAGAACCTCTGGAAAACTCCAGAGAGAATGAGAACGAAGAAAGCAAGTAGTGTCTGAGTACTGGTATGAAAATTGTTTTGACCCTGTAAACCCCTCAAAGGGTCTCAGGGACCCCCAAGAGTTCCTGGGTTATACTTGAGAACTGTTGGGCTGCAGTTAGTGATACAGACATACAAAATCCAGAATCTGATAGAACAAAGACACAGAAGGATATTTAGATCTCTGTACAGTCCTTATTGTGCTGAGAATAGGTGGAGGCTATGGGATGACAAGGAGAGAGACCTAATTCAGTCTCGGGTATGTATTTAGGGGTAGAGAGGAAAGGGAGGCTACAAGAATACTTCCCTGAATCAGTTGTACATAAACTGAGCTAAGCAGGTGGGAATGCAGACATTGAATATAAATAGAACCACCTTGTCTGATATCCTGATACACAGGGATGATTGTGAGGATGGCTTGTACCTTTATTATGATTGTGTATTTTTTGGTGGAGGGAAGACTCCCCACCCCCCATCTTCTACCTCTGATATTCTACAACTTCCTGGGAAGGAGCCAGAGCTGGAGAAATTCAGATAACAATCCACATAAATAAGAAGTAAAGTCAACCTGCAAGTACTTTCTTTCTGAAGCATTGAGAAGCAGGTGAGCATTTTGCAGTGAATATACTGTAAACCAGATAATTGCCATTCGTCATTCTGAACATTGGCATCTAAGGCATGAAATGGAATTTACAATAAAAATGTATCACACATTTGCTACCCTCTAGAACAAAGTTGATAGCATAAACCACAAAGGTTTTATTTATTAGTTTACCAGTAGAGAAGCAAAAAGATGATGTCTCTATCTGAGGTTAAAAGGAATTTAACTTGTCGCATCAAATATTCTCACTCATTTTGAAAATAACATTTAAAAAAATACTTCAATGGGTGTGATGGTTAGTTTTATGTGTTCTTTTGACTAGGTTGTAGTACTTAGTTATTCAGTGAAACACTAATCTAGTGTTACTGTGAAGGTATTCCGGAGACGTGCTTAACATCTACAATCAATTGATTTTACATAAAAGAGATCACCCTAAATAATGTGTGTAGACCTTCTCCTATCGGTTGAAAGGCTTTAAGACCCAAAACCGAGTTTTCTTAGGAAAGAAGAAATTCTGCCTTGAGACTATATCAACTTCCGCCTGAGCTTCCAGCCTGCAGGCCTGCCCCACAGATTTCAGATTTGCCAGCCACCCATAATTGTGTGAGACAATTCCTTTACATATATCATTCATATATATGGTCTTCCCAGACAGTGTCAAGCCATGTAATATGAAAAATAGAGACATTTACTGAAGAAGATTCAAAATACAAGAAACATTGTACATCGGACAATGACGCCTCAGTCCGTTTCAAAGTAGGCACATCTGAAATCTCTTTTCTTTCCAAGGTCATTTTAGTTTTGCGAAAATCCAGAAATCACAGGGTGCCAAATCTGGACTGTAGGGGTGCTGAGTCACCTGGACATTTTGATATTTCACAAAAAAACTCTGAATAAGACATGATGGGTGAGTGGGTACATTGCTGTGATGAAGCTGCCAATCACCAGTTGACCACAGCTGTGGCCATTTTTGTCATATTTCACCTCTACACTGATGAAGAAAATTGAGGTATTATCCTCATTAATTGTTTGACCTGGAGTGGCATACTCATGATGGACAACACCTTCCCAATCAAAAAACACAGTTAACATGGTCTTGATCTTGCCGTGACTTTGCCGCACCTTCTTTGGGTGTGGAGAAACCAGGAGACTTCGATTGGGATGACTGGGCCTTTGTTTTTGGATCATAGCCATAAACCCATGATTCATCTCCAGGTATGACCTTCTTGAGGAAACATGGTTCATTGGTAGCAGTTTGAATCAAATCTTTATCAACCGCAGCACAATGTTCCTTTTGCTTAGTAGCAGAAGCCATGGAATGAATTTTGCCATGATACGATTCATGCAAGATCCTGTGTCAAAATCTCGGACACAGTAGTTTTTGGAATCCCCAGATCAGCTTCTAGTTCTCACACTGTCAGTTGCCAATCTTTGTTGATTGCAGCCCATACACATTCAACATTATCAGGTGTTCTGCTTGTTGCAGGCCTTCCAGAACGTGGATCGCTTTCAATAGATTCTCTACCATCTTTGAAGGATTTTTGCCACAGTTTTTAAAAATGTATTTTATTGATTATGCTATTACAGTTGTCCCATTTTCTCTCCCCTTTATTCCCCTCTGTCCTGCACCTCCCCTCCCACCAGCATTCCCCCTCTTAGTTCATGTCCATGGGTTGTACATATAAGTTCTTTGGCTTCTCCCTTCCCTATACTCTTCTTAACCTCCCCCTGTCTATTTTGTGCCTGCCATTTATGCTTCTTATTCTCTGTACCTTTCCCCTTATTCTCCACCCTCCCCACTGATGACCCTCCATGTGATCTTTATTTCTGATTCTGTTCTGCTTCTAGTTGTTTGCTTAGATTGTTTTTGTTTTTATTTTTCAGGTTCAGTTGTTGATAGTTGTGTTTGTTGTCTTTTGACTGTTCATAGTTTTGATCATCTTCTTTTTCTTAGATAAGTCCCTTTAACATTTCATGTGATAAGAGCTTGGTGATGATGAACTCCTTTAACTTTACTGTATCTGGGAAGCACTTTATCTGCCTTTCCATTCTAAATGACAGCTTTGCTGGATAGAGTGATCTTGGATGTAGGTCCTTGCCTTTCATGACTTTGAATACTTCTTTCCAGCCCCTTCTTGCCTGTAAGGTTTCTTTTGAGAATTAAGCTGATAGTCTTATAGGAACTCCTTTGTAGGTAACTGCCTTCTTTTCTCTAGTTGCTTTTAAGATTCTTTCCTTACCTTTAATCTTGTGTAATTTAATAATGATATGTCTTAGTGTGTTTCTTCTTGGGTTCAACTTCCTTGGGACTCTCTGAGCTTCCTGGACTTCCTGGAAACCTATTTCCTTTGCCAGATTGAGGGAGTTCTCCTTCATCATTTGTTCAAATAAGTTTTCAATGTCTTGCTCTTCCTTTTCTCCTTCTGGCACCCCTATGATTCGGATGTTGGAGCATTTAAAGTTGTCCCGGAGGTTCCTAAGCTTCTCTTCATTTTTTTGAATTCTTGTTTCTTCATTCTGTTCTGGTTGAATATTTATTTCTTCTTTCTGCTCCAAATCATTGATTTGAGTTCCAGTTTCCTTCCATTCCCTGTTGGTCCCTTGTATATTTTGCTTTATTTTGCTTTGCACAGCCTTCACTTTTTCCTCTTTTTTTTGCAGCCATACTCAACCATTTCTGTGAACATCCAGACTACCAGTGTTTTGAATTCTGCCTCTGTTAGGTTAGCTATCTCTTCATCTCTTAGTTCTAGTTTTGGAGCTTTGATCTGTTCTTTCACTTCGGCCATATATCTATCTATCTATATAGATATATATGATATCTATATAGATAGATAGATAGATAGATACAATTTTTTTTGTCTCTGCGCACCTATTATGTTTGAGGGGGCAGAGCCTTAGGTACTCACCAGGGTAGGGCAACCACATCACTGCCTTGTGGCACTGTATGTGGGGGAGGGGTTTGAGAGGGAACAATGCCAATGCTTTGCTCTTGGCCAGCTGTCAGTCACTTCCCCTGCTACCCATAAGCAAATTGGACCCTTCTGGTGCTGATTCCTGGGTGGGTGGGTTTGTGTGCATTCTAGGACCCTGTGGGTCTCTCAAACAAACTCTCCTATGAGGCTGGCAGTTTCTCCCACCACCATAAACCCACAGGTTTTTATTGGAAGAAGTTTTGAGGCTTTCTTTTCCCACACTGGAACCCTGGGTTGCATGGTCTCTCTCACTCCCCAGTTGTTCCTACTAGTTCATCCACACGCAAATGTGGGACTGCCTGGTCTGCCAGCTGCAGCCTTGCTGTGTGCCCTCTCCATCCTGGCTGCCCATCTCTGTCCCTCCTATCAGTTTGGATGAATGTTTCCTTTTTAACTCCTTGGTTGTTGGACTTCCATACAGTTCAATTTTCTGGAATTTCTGGTTATTTTTTGTTTTTAAATTTGTTGTTGTCCTTCTTTTGGTTGTGTGAGGAGACAAAGTATATCTACCTATGCCTCCATCTTGGCCAGAAATCCACATTTTTGCCACACTTCTATTTGCACTACACTCATTGCATCATCCCCAAAAGCCTTCTGAACCATTTGAATAGTTTCCATGGAGGAATGTTCAAGCTTAATCCTCAAAATTTGATGCAGATTCACTGCTCTGTTCACTCAGTCATTTTGAATGCAATGGCCACACAGTAACATGAGTAACATGCTCACTCAATGGCATCTACTGCTCCCACTGACTAGTATAGTGAAGTCAACATTGTTCACGCATGCGCATTCAAGTCTACTCTCCTTGGCTGTCATGTTACATCGATGTCATGCAAACCATCCTTGTTATATTAACAATTGCTGGACTTTTTCTAGACAGACCTCATATGTGTGTGTATGTATGTATATATATGTGCATGTGTGTACACATATGTCAATGTCTGTGTTTATCTCTATTTTTATCTGTCTCGTATTGATTCTGTTTTTCTGGAAAACCCCATTTTCCAGTTGGTTCCAGTCTTGGCTGTTTTGTCTCCTTGTGCCCCCTCAGAGCATGTGGTCCAAGGCTTCACCCATGGGAGATGGAAACAAATATGTGTTCTTGCATTGACCTCTGCTCATGGGGAAGAATTACCAAGTGGAGTGGGAATCTCAGTTCTTTAATTAGGACCATGACCTTGTATGATTTCCTTAAGTTCCCTGAGTCTCCACAACTTCATCTGTGAAAGGAAGCCCATGCTACCCCCTCGAAGGGGTAGTTGTGTGGATTTAATGCGATCACAGCTCTAAAGCCTGGCACATAGTAGGTCCTCAGGAGTGGCTGTACCTGATTCATTGCATACTGGTTGTAGTTGAACAATGGCAATTACAGAAAGAGTTTTAGGCAATTACATTTAGTAGCATAAATTCTAAAGTAAGTTAAGGGCTGGTGTTAGGGGTTAAAGATGTTTAAAATGCAGTGAGGTATGAGATATTGAAGTAATAATAATCTTGGGGAATTACAGATATAACAATTTAGTGCACACTTCAGTCCAATAATGTTGTTCAGTAGGAAAGACATTTTGTGTGGAAATATGAGCTGGCTCTTTGCAACTGAATGAGAACATTAAAAATATCATAATCTTTTTCCCCCTTTCATATTCTAAATGATATTTTCCTGAATGACTCCTAACCTTCAAGACATAATATAATCTTCCCAGCCCCTGGGAATTAAGCCTAAGTCTCTGTTAGGTATTTCACCTACCCACAGATTTATTGGGTAACTTGGGCATTGTCTCTCTGTGGCATGCTGGGTCCTGTGTGGGTACTGACTGCATCCTGTGCATATTGAGGTTCAGAATCAAAGAGCCTTTGCTGGGGACATACAAGGTGCCAGTGCCCACTGAGTCAGCTCTGACTCGGGGTCTCATTTTACCCTCTTCCCAACATCCCTGCGGGGTTGGTATTATCTCCATTTTATAAAGGAGTGTGAATAAACGACTGGGAAAATTGAAAGACTCAGTTAGAATACCTTGTTTCCACTGTTGGTTACATAGTGACAGAACTATGACATTAAGCACAATATCCCTTGCAGTCAACTTCAGAGTCTATCTTAGGGCAAGCTTTAGGTGACTGGCTTTAGCCATATGACTTCTGTAGAGACAACTGAAAAAAATCTCACTTTTGTAAGATCACACAATTCATTTATGCTCAATTCTCCCTACTTATGCTCCTGGCCCATATGCCAGTACCCGATAATAATGGCACATGGTTCATCCCCAGGCTAGAAAAATTTTAATGACTTTGAGAAAACACACACTTCAAACAAGTGAGTATTGATGAATGGAAAATGACAGATGGAAAGAAAGAAAAATAGGAATGGTGGATAAATGGATAGAAGGAAAGGAGGGGGAAGGGAAGAAAAGCAATGTTTCATCCTTACTGAAAATACCTACCAAGCCGTTGAGGATTAATGACTCAGCCATCTTTTCCTCAGATGCTTTTCAACCCAATTAAAACAGTAAAATGTAACCCTCATTTTCTGTGAATCTTTGCATATGTGAGTCACACACATGGGATTTGTATTTAAAACCCTCTAATTGGTACCTCTAGCAAGAGATACACATTGCTTCTAACTAAGTGATGGAAAATGTCACCCTATGATTTGGGAGGCATGCCCTTTTTCTATTTGGGTAACATAGGAGTACCTGCTCATTGGAATCAAAGCACGGCTAATTGCCTCAGGCATCATTGGTGCCAGCAAGGCAAAGGTGCACTCAACTCATTTATCAATGCATTAAGTCACTGTATTAGGACCTGTGGACATCAGGATGCTGCCTTTCCCTCAAGAGGGCACACAGTTCCATTGGAAAGGGGATCAGGGAAGTAGCTAATGGCAATGCAGTGGACCTATAACATGAGAGCAGGCAGTACTGACTGATGCTGGGGAGCAGAGGAAGACAGGTGGAGGAAGTGGGGCTGCAGATGAATCTGGAATGAATTAGAAGAGAGGGTATATGGCACAATGAGGGCAAAGGCATGGATAATTGAGGGAGATGGTGTCTTTGGGTGGCTTCAGCTGATCTTGCAGTAGAGGACAGGAAGAACTGCTGATGGATCCTAGGCAAGGAAGCATAGGATTAGCTTTGCCTTTAGGCAGGCTTACCTCTCACTGGATACAAGGATCCAATCCCACCCTCACTCTGAAGCTGGGAATGAAATTACTTTTAAAAATGCTATTATAATTATTGTAGTTAGGAATCACTTTGTAGCAAGAACAGACACCCACTCAGACTGGTACACATTTTTTAAAATGGTGGTTATGGGAAGAACTGTTGAAAGGCTTCCTTTGGCAACCTCAGACACCCTGTGGTAGGCTGACAAGCCTGTGGAGGGCGAAGAGGGTCTGGATGGCAAAGCAGGAGTAGGAGCCAGCCTCCATAACTCCTGCGGCTATTTGGGGTGCTTCCCTGCTTTCTGCATGCTGGATCTCAATTTCTCTGTCTCCTGGCAGGTTGGATCCCTCTGATTTTAATGGCTTCTCAGCTTCCCCTAAACCTTGAGTGATAATTGCATGAATGCCAGCCCCAACTCCACGTGAACTTCTATCTCTAGTGCATATTACCAAGTAAATTGTAGTTTCTGGGCCTCTTCAGCGAAAGTGTAAACATCTAATCAATTGGCCCAGACTATTCCAGCCGTCTCTTTCTTCATGGGTTAGATGTCCACTCTGGTCTAGAAAGCTCTAGCAGGGGATCAGGTTAGAAAGGCAAGGTGGGCATGGCAGGTAAAAGACCAGCCTGACCGCTAGAATTACCTATTTACTAAGGTGTAGTTGACCTCACTAGAGCATTTTGCAGTTAGTACAGTATGTGTTTTACAAACAGCTTACCTTACCCAGGGAGAAATATTTGAATTCTGAGGATCAAGGAGATAGCAATGGCCAGATGGTTAACTTTAGGATGAAAGTAGAAAGATTCAAGGGGTAAATCATCAGCCACTTGGTCCTGATGCTTGGATCAAGTGTTAATGCACTTTTTCAGAGGTGGAAGCAAAGAGAAGAGAGCCGAAGAGTGCTCCCAAGAATGCGTCTATGCGTTAGTTAAAGGCACGTTGGATGGGAGACCTAATTTCTTTCTAAGTGGAGCAGAAATATCACACTGGTGTTTCCTCCGTGTGAGCACAAAGACACAGGCATTTTTTCAGATACTGAAACATCATGGGGAAAAAAAGGCAAGACAGAATGAAGAAACAGTTTAAGGGGCATGATATGACAGAGCTCAGGCTCAAAGAGGGTTGTGCAGCAAAGAGGGACATTATCTTGTGAAGAACGGATAAAAAGTC
The DNA here is from genome assembly GCA_004026545.1 of Mormoops blainvillei. NCBI lineage: Eukaryota > Metazoa > Chordata > Mammalia > Chiroptera > Mormoopidae > Mormoops > Mormoops blainvillei. Next base: position 95,498 of record PVJD01004565.1, read on the forward strand.
AGTTCTTCTGAAGTTACATCCAAATGGAGCAAAGGGTGAGCTGACTGGTCTCAGCCTATTAGAACGAAAAAGCAAAACATTTGTCAGGGGAGGGAACTGATTAAATAAGAAATAACAACCAAGCAATAGAATCAACACCTATTACTCCTCTCTGGAAAGGAGATGGTGTTCTAGTGTTCTGTGAAGCCAGGGTTTGGATGTGGCTCTGGATGATTCTGCGCATGCCAGTGGACCCTGGATGATGAAGATGCTATCTATCAACCCAGTCTCTCAGCTGGCCTTACTCTTCAAACTTTGTTCTCCAGCCAAACCTGTTCATATTTTTCCCCCACGGCGTACCAGGTGCTTTTTACAATGGGACCTTTGCCTGTGCATGCTCCTCTGCCAGGGATCCTCTGCATCCTTTATTTCTACTTAATTCCTACTGCTCATGAGTTAGAATCTGTTTCCAGGCAGTAATTCTGGATTACCATGGCTGGGTTGGTGCTGCTTCTCTCATTTTCCATAGTATTCTGCTTTTCCTCTTCTTACCTACCTCTTACAATATGGTTATCATGGATTCCTGTCTAGTCTGAGAGTCCCTTGATGATAAGGACTTTGTTCTTGCCCCATACTGATTGAGGTATAATTTACACATAATAAAATTTTGAAATGTCACATTGATAAATTTTGGCAAAAGCAGTAAAGTATAACCATCACCACAATCAAGATAGAGAACAGTTCAATTATCTCAGAAAGTTCCCTTGTGCTCCTTTGCAAGTAAACCCCACCCGACCCCAGACCCTAGCAACTACTGATCCGTTATCTGTCCTTATCCTTTGACATTTATTTAGAATGTCATATGAATGCCATCAAATAGCATGTAGTCTTTTGTATCTGTCTTCTTTCACTTCATTTCACCAGCAAAATGCTTTGGATATTCATCCACTTTGTTGTATGGATCAGTAGTTGATTTCTTTTTATTGCTGAATAGGTCTCCATTATAGAAATATACTGAAATTTGTTTATCCATTCATTAGTTGATGGCTATTTTAGTTTCCAGTTTGGCACTATTCTGAATAAAGATTCTACAAACATTTACATACAAATATTTTTGTGTAACTTATGTTTTCAGTTCTCTTGGATAGATCCTAGGAATGGAATTACTGAGTCATTTTATAAGAAATTGCTAAATTATTTTCCAAACTGATTGCTAAACTATTTTATTTTGTTGATGTTTTTTATTATATTTTATTGATTATGCTATTATAGTTGTCCTAATTTTTCTCCCTTTTCTCCCCTCTACCCAGCATCCCAGACTCTCGCAGGCAACTCCCCACCATTGTTCATGTCCATGGGTCATACATACAACTTCTTTGGTTACTCCATTTCCTATACTGTACTTTACATCCCAGTGGCTATTCTCTAACTACCTATTTGTACTTCTTAATCCCCTCACCTCTTCACCCATTCCCCCATACCCTCCTCCAGTCTGGCAGCCATCAAAATGCTCTCTGTATCCATGATTCTGTCTTTGTTCTTCTTGTTTGCTTAGTTTGTTTTTTAGATTCAATTGTTGATAGATATGTATTTTTTGCCACTTTATTGTTCATAGTTTTGATCTTCTTTTTCTTAAATAAGCCCCTTTAACATTTCATATAATAATGGTTTGATGATGATTAGCTCCTTTAGTTTTTTCTTGTGTGTAAAGCTCTTTATCTGCCCTTCGATTCTAAATGATAGCTTTGCTGGGTAGAGCAATCTTGGCTGTAGGTCCCTGCTTTTCATGACTTTGAATATTTCTTGCCAATTCCTTCTAGCCTGCAAAGCCTCTTTTCAGAAAGTAACTGACACTCTTATGGGAACTTCCCTGTAGGTAACTAACTGCATTTCTCTTGCTGCTTTTAATATTCTCTCTTTATCTTTAACCTTTGGCATTTTAATTATGATATGCCTTAGAGTGGGCCTCTTTGCATCCATCTTGTTTAGGACTCACTGTGTTTCCTGGATTTGCATGTCTGTTTCCTTCACCAAATAAGGAAAGATTTTCTTTCATTATTTTTTCAAATAGATTTTCAATTTCTTGGTCTTTCTCTTCTCCTTCTGGTACCCCTATAAGGTGAATATTGGACCTCCTAAAGTTGCCCCAGAGGCTGTTTATACTATCTGCGATTTTTTGGATTCTTTTTTCTTCTTTTTGTTCTGATTGGAAGTTTTTTGCTGCCTTATGTTCCAAATCATATCTGATTCTCGGCTTCATCCACTCTACTGTTGTTTCTGTGTAAATTATTATTTTAATTAGTGTACCTTTTGTTCCTGACTGGATCTTTTTTATGCTATTGAGGTCCTTGCTAAGTTCCCTTAAGGCATCCTTATAACCAGTGTTTTGAACTCTGCATCTGATAAATTGCATATCTCAGTTTCATTTAGTTATTTTTCTAGAGTTTTGATCCGTTCTTTCATTTGGGCCACGTTTTTTTGTCTCCTTGTTTTGGCAGCTTCTCTGTGTTTGTTTTTATGTATTAGGTAGAGCCTCTTTGACTCTGTGTCTTGATAGTGTGGCCTAATGTAGTAGGTGTCCTCTAGGGTCCAATGGCACATCTTCCCCTATCACCGAAGCTGGGTACTCAAGGTGCACCTTTTGTGTGGGCTAAGTACACCCTCCTCTTGTGGTTGAGCCTTGGTTGCTGTTGGCAGATCAATGGGAGGGTTTTACCCAGGCCAGTCAGCTGCAAGGATTGGCTGTGACCACTGACCACCATCCTCTGCCCTCTGTTGAGGATCAACTGTGCAGGAGGCAGGGTGGTGGTGCTCCAATGTGGTCTACAGCTATCACCTGTGTGCGGCTGGCCCTGGGGTTTCCTGGGTGGTGAAGGCCAAGGTCAGCCCCCACCTGTGTTTTGCCTGGGGCCACCCTGCTTGAGCTATAAAGCAATCTGAGATGGCTGCTACTTGTGCTGGGCTTGGAGATTCCCAGGCAAAGCCCAGGTGTGAATCTAGACTGTCTACTGATAATGCCAGGCCTGAGGCTCACTGAGGCCAGCTCTCACTTATTTGAGAGGATTTAGGAAGCTGTGAAGCATGAGCCAAAACAAGTCATTCATATGGAAATGCAGCTTGAGTAGGCCGGTAAGTTGAGTGGGGGAAAAGTCTCTGTGGCTCTCCAAGGTGTGTCAAAGAGTGTTAACCAGGTTGTTGTAGCCTCAGATATGGCACCAGCTTGCTGGCTTTGTCGGGAGAGGGTTTAGAAAAGGGGCAATGGCCTCTGCTCGCCTTGATGCCAAATACTAGTATACTACTAGTGCCTTTCAAGTTGCTACCCTGGTGCTGGAGCTCAGAGGGAGTGAGTCTGAGTAGGTGAGTCTGTGTGTGGGCTCTTTAAGAGGCACTGCTTGGGGCTCTAGAAGTTTCTTCCACTGACTCAATCCCCACTGGTTTTTGCAGCCAGAAGTTGTGAGTACTTATTTTCCTAGCACTGGAACCTGGGGCTAGGGTCCTTCTATGGGGCTGGGACACCTCACTGCCAAGATATCCCTCCTGAGTTTTTATCCACCACACATGGATGAGGGACCAGTCCATTCTGCGTCTGCGCCTCTACTACCAGTCTGGGTGGACGTGGTTTCTTTAATTCTGTAGTTGTCAGATTTCCATTCAACCCGATTTCCGATGGTTCTGAGTGACAGTTGTTCAATATTTTAGTCGTAATTTTGATGTGGTTGTGCAAAAAGGTGAACCATGTCTGCTTACACTGCCAACTTGACCAGAAGTCTAAAATATTTTCCAAAGTGTTTTATTTTATATTCTTACCAGCAATACATGAGTTGCAATTGCTTCACATCTTCATCAGAACCTGGTATTGCTAGTCTTATTTTGACCATGCAGTGAAGGTGTGGTATTATCCATTGTGGATTTACATATTCTTGAAAACTGTTAATGTTGAGCTTATGTTCATGTTCTTCTTTGCTGTTCATGTATTTATTTTGGTGACAGGTCGGTTCAAATTTTTGCCTTTTTTTTAAAACAAATTATTTATCTTACTGAGTTTTAAGAGTTCTGTATATGTATGGATACAAATCCTTTATGAGATATGTTGTGCAAATATTTTCTCTCAGTCTATGATTTAAAAAAATCTTATTGTGTTTTTCAAAAATTAGAAGTTTATAATTTTTATAATGTTTGCCATATCAATTTTATCATTTATGGTCCATCCTTATTTTGTCCCTTCAAATAAATCTTTGCCTCACTCTAGGACATTAAGATTTTTTGCTATGCTTTCTGTTAAAGGTTTTATAATTTTAATTCCTGCATTTAGGACCAAAATTCATTTAGAGATAATTTCTGTATGGTTGTGTAATAGGATTGAAAAAATTATTTTGGATATGGACATCTAATTTTCCCAACAACATTTAAAGAAAAAGCGTTCCTTGCCCTCCATTGAATTATCTTGGAACATTTGTCAGTAATTAATTGGTCTTGGTCATATGTATGTGTTTATTTCTTTATTTCTTCTTTTCATGACATGCTACCTTCATGTCAATACCATACTCTCTTAATTAGGGTACCATTGCAATAAGTCTGAAAATCAGGTAGCGTGTGTCCTCCAATTTTGCTCTTCATTTTGCAAATTGTTTCAGTGATAAAAGTTCTTCTTCATTTTCATAAAATATTTAAAATTAGTTTATCCATTACCAAAATCCTGCTATTATTTTGATTTGCATTGTATTAACTCTATAGCTCAATTAGAGGAATGTTTATATTTTAACTTTATTGAGTCTATCAAATCCTGAACACTCCATTTAAGACTGCTCAGGTCTTCTTTAAATGCTCTCCACAGTGTCTTAGAATTTTCAGTGTACAGATCTTGTACATATTTTGTGAAAGTTATTCCTAAGTGTTTCATGTTTTTTATGCTATCCTATTAGTATTTTTTAATTTAAATTTCTAATTGTTCACTGCTAGTGCATAGAAATATAATTCATTTTTATATAGTAACTTTGTATACTGTGACTTTCCTAGGCTCACTTATCAGTTCTAGTAGCATTTTAGTAGATTCCATAGAATTTGCTTCATTGATGATCATGTTCTCTGTGAATAAAAACAATTTCAATTTCCAATCTGATTTTTTTTCTTACCTTGCTGCACAAATTAGAACTTTCAGTACAATGTGAACAGTAGAGTACAAGATAAGAGTGGACACAATTGTGTTCTTCCTGCTCCTGGGAGGAAATCATTCACTCATTAACCATTAAGCACAATGCTTGCTACAGGTTTTCATAAAAGTTCTTTATCAGATTTCTGGTCAATATGGAGGCATAGGTAGACACGCTTCGTTTCTTCACACAACCACAAGAAGAATTACAACTAATCTCAAAATAAAAAACAACTAGACATACCAAAAAATCAAACTGTATGGAAGCCCGGCAACCAAGGATTTAAAGAAGCCACATTCATCCAGATGGGTAGGAGGGGCAGAGTTGCAGAGATGCGCAGAGAGGTGGTATGGTGCGGTGCATAGAGGCAGTGGACCGGGCAGTCCCACATTCATGTGTGCTGGATAAAAATCAGGAGCGAGCAATCCCAGCCCAAGGCCAGACTACACAGCCCAGGGTTCCAGTGCTGGGAAGATAAAGCCCCATTAATTCTGGCTGTAAAAACCAGTGGGGGTGGGGGAGGAGGAAGAAAGTGACGATTTCTCAGGAGAGTCCATTTAAAGGGCTTGCAAGGACTTAGAACATGCACAAACCCAGCCACTCTGGGAATAACCACCAGGGCAACAGTTAGAAGGGTGCCAGTCACATACAGGAAGTGGGTGAAGTGACTGGAGATGCGGTGCATGCTTGGCAAACCTATGGAAACCAGGCAACAACATTGTCCCTTCTCCAATCCCTCCCATCAGACAGAACTACAGATCTATGAAGCAAGTTGCCCCACCCTGGTGAATACCTAAGGCTTCACCCCATACAACTTAACAGGTGTGCTAAGACAGGGAGTCAAAGCAGCTCTACCCAACACACAGAAACAAACACAGGGAGGCTGCCAAATTGAGGAGACAAAGAAATATGGCCCAAATGAAAGAACAGAAAAAAAAGCAAACCCAGAAAAAGAACTAAATGAAATGGAGATAGCCAACATACAAGGTACGGAGTTCAAAACACTGGTGATCAGGATGCTGAGAGAACTTATTTAATATGGCAAAAACGTAAGGGAAGAAATGAAGGTTACATTAAGTGAAGTAAAGAAAAATCCACAGGGAGCCAACAGTGAAGGGAAGGAAGATGGGATTCAAATCAATGATTTGGAACATAAGGAAGAAATAAACATTCAACCAGAACAGAATGAAGAAACAAGAATTAAAAAAATAAATGAGTAGAGCATAAGAAGATTTTGGGACATTTCCAAAAGTGCCAACATCCGTATCACAGGAATACCAGAAGGAGAAGAGGAAGAGCAGGAAACTGAAAACTTGTTTCAAAAAATAATGAAAGAAAAGTTCCTTAATTTGGCAAAAGAAATAGACATAACAGTCCAGAAACACAGAGGGTCCCAAGCAAGTTGGACCCAAAGAGGACCACACCAAGACGCATCATGATTAAAATGCCGAAGGTTAAATTAAAGAGAGAATCTTAAAAGCAGCGATAGAAAAGCAGAGAGTTACTTACAAAGGAGTTCCCATGAGACTAGTAGCTGATTTCTTAAAAGAAACTGCAGGCAAGAAGGGACTGGAAAAAAGTATTCAAAATGATGAAAAGCAAGGACCTACAGCTAAGATTACTCTGTCCAACAAAGCTATCATTTAAAATGGAAGGGCAGATAAAGTTCTTCCCAGACAAGGTAAAGCTAAGGGAATTCATCATCACCAAACACTTATTATATGAAATGTTAAAGGGCCTTATTTAAGAAAAAGCAGATCAAAACTACGAACATTAAAACAACAACAAACTCACAACTATCAACAACTGAATTTAAAAAGTGAAGACAATCCAAGCAAACCACCAGAACAGGAACAGAATCATAGATACGGAGAACATACGGAGGGTTATCAGCTGGGCAGGGGAAGGAGGAAAATGGGCTAAAGGGTACAAGGATTATGAACTATAATTGGTGGGTACAAAATAGACGGGGGATATTAAGAATAGTATGGGAAATGGAGAAGCCAAAGAACTTACATGCATAACACATGGACATGAATTAAGTGAGGGTGGAGTGCAGGAGGGAAGTAGGGTACTGGACAGAGGGAGGCAAAGGGGGAAATTTGGGGCAACATAATAGCATAATCAATAAAATATAATTTTAAAAGTTCTTTATGAAATTGTGGAAGTTCCCTTCTGTTCCTTATTTGCCTACTGTTTTAATTATGAATGGATGTTAAATTTTGTCAAGTGTTTTTTCAGCGATGTTTTCCCCATTTTACTTCCAATACTTAAACTGTTTTTTGCATATTTGAGACACTCCATAAATATTTGTTGAATGAATAAAGCTGGGCTAAATACCCCTGAGAGTGGAAGGCCACACTTCAGTCACTTAGAAGCTTGAGATAAGCTAGGGGGATATGAGAGAATTAGAATGCCTGTTGGTGTCGCCGTACTACATTTGCCTAAATGCTTATATGCAATTTTTGTAACATTCCTATGAGGTAAGTATCTCCATTTTAAAAATGAGGAATGAGTAATAGATGGAATGAATAAACAGCTATAATATGGTTGTGATGTGGGGAAGCAGTCCTGTGTTTCATAATTCAATAGAAATAAAGAGCTAATCATGAAATTCAGAAAACAAAGTAATATTCAAAAGAAGCTGGTTTCAAATATAATGCAAGTTAAAATGGAGTGTGATTTGGCCATTTGACAGAATAAAAGAATCAAGAACCCAGTTGGTCTGGATACAAGGAATTTTGTCCTTGGACCAACTGCTGGGCCACTGAGAAGGAAAGGCAATGCTAACACGGCACTTGGCTCAACCATCTGGGATGTCCTCACAGCCAAAATAATGTAAATTTACATATTGGCTTTGAGTCCCGAGGATTTGATTGAAAACAACAACAACAACAAAAAGATTTAATTTTGGTTACATATCAAAATGCAAATGTTTATGGAACTTGACAAAGCAAAAATGAAGATAGATCTGAAGGAAGTTATAAAGTGGGAAAGAAATGAGAAAGTTTGGGGACATTGACATCCTTATTCTCCAAAATGGGAATGCGTAAGCCCCTCTGAACCTCAGCTCCTACCTACAAAATGAGATTCAAACTTTTACCTAATAAAGTTGTTGTGAGGATTAATGAATGTATTTAAAATGTCTAATACATATGTGATACGTACTCAAATAACTGTAGTAATGATAGAGAGGAGCAAAGGGAGGCAGGCCCATTGATAGAAGGGAATAAACCCATTCTCACTACGAGGGAGAACCTCAACTTTGAGATCTATAAATTGCCTCTCCTGCAGACACTGTCAGTGCTCAGAGAGCAGGGTGGTAAGTCTGAGTATTGAAACATCAGGGATTGTCCTTCCAGCCCATTTGAATGACATGACAACACTGTGAGTGGTGCTATATTCCCTATTTTACAGCTGAGAGAGTTAAAGGTCTTTGTGACCACCTGATTTGCACAGGACCAGCCCTGAAGTGGCTGAACCATGGCTGAAACCCAGAAACTTTGACTGTGGATTCCATTGTCTGCCACTGAGCCAAGTGGTGCAATGAATCTGAAACACTGGGTGAGCTCCTGGCATATCCTCTGCACACATTTCTAATGAATAGGCCCGTAGGTTTAATGAAAGGGAAAAAAAGATGAATTACTTCTCCCAACAGCTGCATATTATTTACATTGCATTTGTGTTGATGGCTAATAAAAGAGCAAAGGGACAGCCCAGGGTGGCTGTAATTATTCCAGTGTCCATAATGAGGCACCAGATTAAATACCAACATGTGAGCATGGACGAGTCTGCTGCCCCTTTTAGACCTGCAGTAGGCAGAGCTGCTGTCTGCCCTGGAAATGATTCAGTCAGCAGAAATGGGCCTCAGGGGCCAAGACCTGAGAATAGCAAGGCATATGTCCCTACCCCACTAAACTGCCTCGTGGTTGGTTCGCGATTGCTGTGGAATAGGTGGCTTGGGCTGAGGCTGCCACTCATCGTGAAACAGCTCTTCACTCACCTTTTGAAGTGTGATGGGTTAGGGGGTGCCCAGGGGCCGCTGCAATGAGTCTGTTCTCAAATCTGTAAGCTCTTACTTTGCCATGGTTACTGAAAAATGTGTAATACAATATGTATACACTATTATGGGTGTTACATATTAGAATGTGTATTACATATGAATTATAATAGGAATGTGTTTGCGTGTGTTTGTGGTTACCTTTTGGATATGGAGTATGAAGGAGTTTTTGGTTTTCTCAATTATTTGTCATCAACCCTGTGGCTATCTTAGAAAGTCACATCTGTGGAAGTAGTTTGTTCATTGTTATATATTAATCACATCTAACTCTCAGGCTGTCAAGGGGAGTATTATGTATGTGATGACACTTTTAAACCGTGAAGCAGTGTGTGAGGATTGGCATCGGGACACCTTTGATTATTCTAGAGCTCCCCCTAACTTGTTATTTGTTTCTAAAGCACCTATTCTGCACCTAGATTTCTCTGAGGTTATGTGGGGAATAGAATCAAACCAAGGCACTCACAGTTGAGTACACAGATTAATATTTTAAAAAGATCAGTCTTAATGCCAGTACAGAGATTGGTTTAGAGTGGGCCAAGACTTCTTGCTACAAGACCAGTCATGGCTGCTATCCAGATAGGAAACAGCTGGGCCACACCTAATCAAGATGATGGAATTGGCAGAAATGAGATATTCATCATTTAAGATTCTCACACAGGAATATTACACCAATAATGGCATGTCTTATTTTATTTTTCTCTCCTTCATTAGTACCCGTTGACTATAAGTATTTTGTACTCATTTTCTAGGCTGCTTTAACAAAGCACCACAAACAGGGTGACTTAGAACAACAGAGATTTATTGTCTCACAGTTCTAGAGGCCAGAAGTCTTAGGTCAAGTTGTCAGCAGGACCATGCTTGCTCTGAATGCCTCTCTCCTGGCTTCTGGTAGTTCCCAAACTTGTGACAGTGCAACTCCGACCTTCCCTGATGTTCTGCCTATGTGCATGTCTGTCTCTGGGTCAAAATTTCTACTTTTTGATAAGGACAGCAGTCATTTTAGATTAAGGCTCACCTTAATGGCCTCATTTTACTTTGATTACCTCTGTAAAGACCCTATCTCCAACTAAGGTCAAGGTACTGGAGGTTAGGACTCTAACCTATGTTTCTAGGGACATAAATCAGCCAGTAATATATATTTGATATATATATTAAGTGTATTAATTGTTCATTAGATAATATATCATTCAGCTAATCAAATTATTGAAGAGAAACTTAAATTGCTAGATAATTTAGACTATTTAGATAACAATCTTTAAGTCATCAGGAAATATTCAAATGTTTGTCATAACTTCACTCTTTACAGATATATTGGTACTCATACATGTTTTTGTATAAAATGCAATAACAGTTCCTAATTGTGGATCAGATTAGGCTGAGATCAGAAATCCTAGCACAGCCATAATCTGCAAGCATGTGGACTGATAGCAGATTTTAATTCTGAAACATCTATTAGTAGATAGTAGTTTTTGAGAATAAAAACTTTTAAATAATTTTTAACAGTATCTATACTGGGCATCCAGAAATAGAAATAATGGGGTTTGGGTAAGGTAAAAGGTCCACGATCTTAAAACCAAAAACTGCGTTTCAGCCTCTGTGCTCACCTTACTTTATGTGGGCGTGGAGTGAATCGGGGTTCTCTCTGCATTTCTCTGAGGCGTCCTTGGGTATAAAATGAGACTAACATGCTCTGTGTCCCTCATGTGGTGGCTGGAGGAGAGCCTATAATTGGGTAAATATACAATATTAATAATATCATTATGAATTAATTATTCAAATGATGATCTTAAAGGTCAATCTTTTTGTTTTATTTTTTCCGTAGTTAACAAGCACAAGCCATGGATCGAGACTTCGTATCATGGAGTCATTACTGAGAACAATGACACAGTCATTTTGGACCCACCACTAGTAGCGCTGGACAAAGATGCACCAGTTCCTTTTGCAGGTGAGATGAAGGCTTAGCGTGATTGGGCTTGGCTCACCCTGGAGACAAGCTGGGAAACCTCGCGAAGCCCAGGCTCGGGCTTTATAGCCGTTGTGACTATGCTGTGTCTCTTATAGATCAGCCTGTGATTTCAAAGAGGTATGCCTCTTCTGATTTCTGTTGCGGATTCTGCATCTCCTTACGGTTTTTCCCCTTGGTGTCACCTCCAATGCAAGAGGCTTATTTCTTCTTCTGAGAAATGGTATATTGCTGAAGTGGCCCCTGTAAGATGGAAAACTTGGCTAATAAGTCCTGTAGGGGAATCCTCTCTAGAAAGATGACTCATAGACATGAGAAAGTGTGTGACCCATTGTCCCCACTACCCATATATCGTGGACATGTGAAAACTTGTAGCTTGGTAGGTTGGCGAGAGGAAAGGGAAAGAAAAAAGATTAGTAAATATTTGCTAAAGGCACGACAGAGCTGTGTCCTTGAGCTTCAAAGTGGGTGTTGCTGTCAGAGGAAGAACCCAAAAGCAGTGCCATTTTGCCCTCTGCAGCTTATGGACAGAGAGCCTTCTCATTGTTTTCAAGAGCGCAACTACTTCCTCCACTAACCCTCCGCAAAGTCCAGGTCCCAAGAGGGATATGTGAAGAATACGGCTGTCTCATGTTTCCACAGATTTTGGCAAAGAGAAGGGGATGGGTATCGGCAGGGGGTGGAGAGATTGAACAAAGAATTTATGAAGATGCTTGCATCATGAGTAATATTGTTAACATTTTATAACCGTCAAGAGAAAGACAGGAAATTTAATGAAAGTTTTCACGATTTTTAGAAGATTGCTTTGTGATAGATGGGTGCCAGGCTGAGGTTTTCACCACGATGAAGTCTATTTTTTCTGACAGTTTGTCTGCTACATTATGAGCTACTTGGGCAGAAAAAAATTGGCTTTTTCGCACTTTGAAGAGATAAGCTTTGTGAAGGTCCTTTTTTCATTACAGAATATTATAAAGTGAGGAGTGAGGGGGTGGGTTAAATGGGGCAAATTCAGCATTATGTGAAGATAAACCCATAAGCATTCTTGCAGAGCATGGGGAGATGCTCTTGGCTCTCAGAAGAAGGCTTTTACTTGATTTCATGTAGAATGATAACAACCAAGGGCACCTGACTGTGACCTCCATGGTGTTTAGAGCTGGGTCATTTCCACACAACTTCCAGCTGTCCTCAGAGGTCTCAGGTCAACCAGAATCCACCGGAAAGTATAAATCCCATGCGGGGTTTTTTTTCCCCCCATAGAAGATGAGGTGTCTTCTTCAAATCTTTGCCAAACTGGGAATATTCCAACTCACCTCTTTCTTGGATATAACTAAACAGTACTGGGGTTAATCAGCAATTCTTAACAATCCTCAGAAATGAATTTTTAAAACAAACACTCACAAAAATGTTTGGGTTATGAAACTGGTTTGGCATACACTGTGTACTTTAAAAAATAGATATAACGTTTAGATATTGGGAGATTTAACATAAAAAACGGAGGATTCCGGTTTATCTTGATGCATCAGATTGAAATACAGAGCTGGGCCGCGGCTTCCCTGTCTGGAGTGTGCATGTGCCCCTGGCTTCCCTCAGCCTCTTCTCCTCTCAAAATCTGTGTGCAGTGGCTCTCCCATCAGACAAGTCCTCCCATTCACCTTACCATTTGAGTGACTGACCCCTCTTTAAAACATAGCAGAGAAAACCAGTGACATTTTAAATGAGAAGTAAACAGATGCCTTTAAGTCACTTTAGTGTACTGAGGCTGACTCTTTAAAGAGTGGGGGATGTGCCTGATTAATGTCTGCCCTTAGTGTAGCCATGTTTCATCCATTAGTGAACCAGGAAACTAAAGCTATTGAATAAGCTGTTCTATAGTCAAAAGATTTCTAATGTACAGACCAAAAAGGCGGTGGCGGGGGTGTGGGGGAGTGTGTGGCGGTGGAGTGGATTTCAAGCAAATCTTATATTTGAAAGTTTGGATTTACAAAAGACGACTTATCGTCTTTGGATGTGGGGCTGAGGGACAATTAACAATTTTACCTGAATATTCACCAAAGAATTTCCTTAAATCATGAGCCTGCCAAATGCCTTTAAATTTGAATTTGTATTCTAACCATTGTTTGTGCCCATGGGTTTTAAGGCACATCTTGAAATGAAGGTTTACTTCTAAGCTAAGCCCTGACTAGTTATTTTCATCTGAAGACAGTTTCTACACTCCTCCTGATATTTGCAGCTGCATTTAAAAAAATCTAGCTTAATGCATCAAATATAATCTTCTAAGCTTTTAAGAGGAAAAAATAAAAAGATGCTTTTTAAAATGGTCAAAGCTATTTTTCTCTTTGTTATTTATGATTAGCTCTAAGACAGGACACAGGCACTAGCCATCCATCCATGCTGCAAGGTTTATTTCAAAACATTTATCTTAAAAAGAAAATACAGATTTATTTCAGATCTCTATCATTCTCATAAAATTGAAAAATTCATATCCGCCAGCTCCATCATTTCTTGAAGTCAACTGCAGCTTTTAGTCCCCCTTATTGACTGCTCTTGTATTGTGTGTCACTTTCTACCCCTTTCCCAGTGGTCTTTATTTCTAATTTAGCCTGTGAGGGTGAGTTATAAGCTTTCTGGGAGGTGGTTCCATCCAAATTATTTTTGTCCTGTCTTCTTTCTCTTGTAACTTCCACTCCCCCTTTAAAAATTTTTTAAAGAAAAATTTTCTATGTAAAGTGTCATTTATTTAAATAAAAATCATGATTCCATTTTGCATAAAATGTAAAGTTCAGGGATATAAAATAGTTTCTATTGTGTATCTCCTGATTATGACAATAGTAAGTATTTATTGTAGAAAATGTGAAAAGTATAGTGAAGCACCAAAAAAGCCTGAACCATGTTTTCTTATCCCCAGAGCCTCTGTTAACATTTTAGTGTACACCTTCCACTCATTTTTCTACTTTTTTCTACCTTATATTCAATAATATAACTTATTTTTCTCACTAAAAATGGAAATACACCATTTTATTAAATATTTTTCTGCAACTGATTAAATTGCTAAATGCTTTCCTATTCAATTAACATTCTATAGTTTATAATTGCTTTCCCCCCCAACTTTATTGAGATATAATTGACATATAACGTTGTATAAGCTTCAGGTATACAATGTGTTGATTTAATGTGTATATTGTGATATGATTAAGCCATAGCCTTACCTAACACCTGCGTCACCTCACATAATTGCCATTTGCACATGTATGTGTGTATTATTGTTAACTATAATAATCATGCTGCACATTAGATTCCCAAAACTTATTCATCTTCTAACTGAAAGTTTTTACGCTTTGATCAACACCTTCCCATGTCTCCCACCCTTCTGGTAACAAATACTCAACTCTCCGTTTCTGTTGAGTTTGGCTTTTCAAAGCCGATTATACCTGTAAGTAAATTCACATATAAGTAATTCCATATATAAGTGATTCTACATAACAGAGCTTACATATAAGTGATATTATGTAGTATTTGCCTTTCTTTGTCTGGCTTACTTCACTGATCATAATATCCTCAAGGTGGTCCCTCCATGTGGTAGCAAATGTCAGGATTTTCTTCTTTCTCATGGCTGAATAATATTCCATTTCATATGTATAGTATATATAAGTGTTGACCCTTTCATCTATTGTCAGACACTTAGGTTGTTTCCATAGCTTGGCTGTTGCGAATTATGAGGCAATGAACATGAGAGTACAGATAGCTATTTGATATTCTGATTTTATTTTCCTTGAATATATACCCAGAAATAGGATTTCTGGATCACATGGTAGTTCCATTTTTTAATTTTTAGGAACCTCCACACAATTTTGTTTTTTTTAGTGGCTGTACCAATTGATACTCCCATTAAAGGTTCACAGCATGTGATTTGGTAACAATATACTGGAGTCACCAATCACAGTAACCTCACTGTCTTCATCTGAAAAATAATGTAAGCTTTCCAGGGTGGTGGTTCTGATTAAATTGAAAGAATGTCTATGATGCATGTTTTATTAAGCGTTCTTTTCCAGATCCTTCTATCTGCCTGTTTCATAGATGAGGTATCTCAATCATGGGGGGCCAAGCTCTAACACTTGCTCTGCACCCCAGAGCAGGCTAGCTGTGGGCCTGCGCATCTCCCCACCTGCTCCGGGGTCCCTTTCCCTAATATATTGCCTTTTGATACCTGTCCCACCTGATTAGTAGAGACACCAATTTTTAGTCAATAGAACTTCCCTCAGACCTCAGTTAAGTCCATTACACTTGACTTACTTCTCAACCCAGTATCTGAGCCCAGTGGACATGACCTTCTAAGAGAATCAGATGCAGAAAAATCCTTGAATAATAATGAAAACTCTATTCATTGCCTGGTAAAAAATGATAATGAAAGCAAGCTGGACACATATTGAACTTACTAATTTCTACATGGGCCCCACCGAGGCCTGTTAGGAAGCTGTGGAGCTGTTTAAATTTGAAGAGAATTAGATTACCTTTCAGAGAAAATAGAACTGCTCATTTGTCTACATTGGGCCAGTGTGGACTTGTCTTTTGTAAGGACAGGGCTACAGAGAGTGATCAGGCATAATTGGCTGGCTTCTCTGGCTGGGTGTCTCTGAAGGCTGCCCAGAAAATCGCCTGGGACATGATTTGGCCTGGTCCGATGGCTGGTTGCAGCAGGACCTTCTTTTTTCTCCATGATTAACTCTGCTTGTCCTCCTTACTCTGCTCAGCTTCTGCACATTTATCTGCCTCCTTATCTTTGGACCTTTCCAGGGCTTTTTGTGCTTTAGGCCCCACAGGTGCCTGATGACAAAAACCATCCCCAAGGACTTGCAGTGCCATGGTTTCTTGTGGTGAGAAGGGAATGCTGGTTGTGAACAGCCATGGCCTTTGACCAGAAGCACATGGTTTTACATTTACGCTCTGCCATTTACCAACTATATGGTCTTAGATAAGTTACTTCCTGTGAGGGTCAGTTTTGCAGTATTTAATTGGGAGTAAACCCATTACTTACTCCCCAGTCAATATGCGGATTAAATAAGACATTGATGTAAAGTGCCTAGAGCACTCTCGGGCAGACCGTAGATGTCCAATATGTCATAGTTCCGATAATCTTAGCAATGATAATGAGACTAATCAGAGTAGTCATAATTCTTATCATCAATAAGCCACATGCGTTTTATTCATTTTAGATTGATTACAATGATGTGATTATAATCTGTGATAATGATGTTAAGCAAAAAGAAAAGTAACTTTGGAGCTTGTTCTAAAGGCTTGATGCAGTCACCCATTTGCAGCTATGTTGCCTAGACTGTTTGATTTTGCGGCCGTGTGGAGACAATCGGTTAAACAATGTAGGTGGAAGTAGTTTGTGAATTGTGTAGGGCCCTATAAATATTAGTTGGAAATAAATTTCCTTACATTCTACCTATAATTTTCTCTGTGGAATAATATATTAGAGGCAAGGTATAGTTTTAGGTGTATCATTTTCTCTTTTATTATAAGCATACACACATGCACACATATACACACAGAGACGCATATATGTGTGCTGGCTGCTGCACACAAAATATTATATCCAAGCCTCACACTAACCCTGTGAAACAGGTAGACCAGCTATTGCGATTCTGCTTTGTAAATGAGAACATTGAAACTTAGAGAAATTAAATAATTAGTCAAGGTTACCTAGCTGGGGGTGGATCAGCCCTGTCACTCAGTTCCAGACCCTCAGACTCCAAGTCCTGCCTTCTTTCTTCTTTGCCAATTGTCCAGTATGTGAGACATAGCTCATTGGCATTAGAAGATTTACATGGTACCTGGATATAGAGTTAAAGAATGACGAATCCCATTTTAAGTTCCCTTTTAAATTCTTTTTCAATCTTTCAGAATATGTCAAGGAACAAGGTACAGTGTGGGACGGTCGAAATGTCTTCAACACCCCTCAAACACTTGCCAGGCTCTCTTTTTGACAAAGAAGAGCAAGCTCAATCTCATATCATTCCATAGGCAAGAGCATTGAGTTCGAATTTTAATATTCTGCTGTATTTTATTTAGGCTACTTTTTATTTAAGGCAAATATTACTGGCTTTTCAGTTGCTCTCTTTTTAAATGAATTCATTTGAGTGTTTTAAAAACCCAACTTAAAGAAAAATGGAAGCAAATAAGTGTTTAGGTAGTTTGTGGCCGTGGCAAAAACCACAAAAGAGGTCTACGACGGCAGACGATGTGGGACACAATAGAATAACCACATTTGGGCCTCACTCCCCTGCTTCCAGTGACCTCAGGGCCACCCGTACTCGACTCAGCCATCTTCAGTCTGTCCTGCCCCGTGGCTCTCTGAGTGCTGGTCTGGGCAGTGGAGGAGTCGTCCATATCAGCCTCACAGTTGATGTGTCTTGTCTTGTGTTGGGGATCATTCCTGAAGACCAGAGGCAGGGTGTCCGCTGGTGTCCCACCTTGCTCTCTGAGCAATCACTTGGCCTCAGCCACGGGCCAGTCTGGGCAACTGCTTTGGACCTCTCAGTGTGGGAATTAAGAATAGATGGGAAGCAGAAAGACATGGACCAGTGTCTATTCATTCAAGTACATGTGAAAATTACTAAAAAGAATGAAGAATAAAGCAAAATTAACCCTCACTCCCAAGACCTGCTAGGCTTTGGTTCTGTTCACATATAGATACATAGTTCTTATTAATTTGGATCATAGTGTATGTGGTTCAGAGTCTTTGTGTTTTCACTTTCACAGACATCTTTGAAGCTGACTAGAACATATTCAAAAATATTACTTAAATGTAGGAATAATTATACATCATAGAGCCTTATCGTAGTTTATTTAACCATTTCACTATTTTTGTCTATTTAGATTATTTACAGTATTTTTCCATTATTAGAAATCACACTGCCATAAGTAACTTTGTTTGAAATATCTTTATTATATAAACACATAGAGTCAATATTTTATGTTTATGGTTTAATTCATAGATAGTGAGTAAACAAACGTGTTTTATTTTCAGTGACAAATTTGATTGTGTTGTCAAATGTTTCTGTTGATATGATATGTGATTGCCCAATTTTTGAGCAGATGGGGGGGTTCAGATTAGACAGGGAAGTGAGAACTGGACTAAGCTCCCATGCCTGTCTGCAGCCTGTAGTGGAGCCCTCAGTCCCATCTCTGCAGGCGTCTGGCTCCATCGCTGTGATGACTCTGCCCCCTCACCGCAGTGACTGTGATCTAAGGGTTTCCAGTTGTAGGCAAGATGTGATTTGAGAACTCATTAAGGTAATACAGAAGCTGCTTTAAAGCTGAAAAAATTCGAGGGGCAAGGGAACAGCAAACAGTAAATAAGCTGGAAGACCTGGGTGACTTGATCTCTGGGAATAAGTGACAACGAATGGGTTCATTTGTGTTCCCCAGGATCAACAAGGCTTTTTGGACCACACCTATGGTCGCAGTTCTGCTGGTGCTGGAGGAGTCTGCCAGGGAGACTTGGAGGAAGAAAGACCTGATGCATTTATAACTTCGGAATTAAAAAATTAATTTGGCTCTGTTTCCTGGTTGTCTTCGCCAGCTTGGCAGCTGCCAGCCTTGACAGTGATTGATACGGGGTTAAGGGCATATTTGGGATCCTTTCTTGGTTATCCTACCACGGGCATTGCATTCATTCCAGTGTTTCCGTTTTGACATTGCTCCTCCTTCTGTGTGCTGATGGCCAAACAGCTTAGCAGGCAGATCTCAGCTCCTCTGCGGTGGAGAGGAGCCATTCACATAACCCCTGGGCTCCCAGAGCCTGGGCCACAAAACCCCTGCCTTGCTGAGAAGAGAACAAAACATTTCTTCAGCCACAGAGATGGTCGGTGGCCACTTTCTAGGGTGAAGCTATGCTGCTGAAAGGAAAGCAGGGGGCTTCCCGGGTTTGGGATCTTTGCCCTGAAATTTTTCTCTCAACTGTAACAAATCCTTCCAAATCTTTCTTCTTGTTAATCATTCTCTCTCCTGGCTGTCGGTGTCCCTGAAGCTATCTGTCTGTATGTGCCCTGCCACTTGGCCTTTTGTTGTTGTTGCTTTTAATTTCTCTCATGTTAAAGGTCATGTGTATTTTTGCTGCCTAGCACTTTAGCCGTGGTGAGTTTAGGATGGCCCATCTCATCTGAAAGATTCTGCTGTTGCCTTCTCCTCCATCATGATCATCCTTAATCTTGGTGTCCCTTGGTGTCCCTCTCTGTGGGAACCTGGCTGCACAGGGTTCTTTGGCAGTCACTGGAGACCCTCCAAGTATGGCCACACAACCTGCTCCCATGCTGAGTGGTCCGGTGCTAAGGGGATGCACCCTAGGGGGTGGCTGCAGAAGAGACTAAGAGCCACAGTACAGAGGAAGGAAGGCAGGGCCAAGGGGTGGTGAGGCAAGAAGAAAGCAGAGCGGGGGGGGTCCCGGGTAAATCCCACAGCAGGTGCTGGGCTCCATTGTCTGAATGGAGGTAGGAGGCTATTCACCTGCGATGCTGGCCTTCTCAATGAGAAGGTTCTGGTGAGGTCCTGCTCCAGCTCAAACTAATGTTTAAGGGAGAACCAGAGTTTACATGTGGGCCCTTCACCATCAGTTAGGCTGAAGAGGAAGGGAAGTTCCAAGTTAGAAAAACTTGAGTGCTGGCACTTAGGAGAAAGCTTGAGAGAAGCCCTTGAATGAAGGAATTTGAAGTCTTCCGGGATTGTGAGTCACTGACAGTATTATTAAAACAAGATGAAAAGTGAGCAATGAAATCGATAATAATAGAGGAATGTCTGCCAGCCTGTAGGGTAACCATACAAACTGGAAACAGGTACCCTTTCATACAGATAGACACTGACCCACACCAGAGCACAGGGCTTGGTAAGTGGAAAAAACAGTGGATGCCACTCCCTACTTGTCCCCTCAGCTGTACATCCTTGTACAGAAAACAACTTGCACACAACAGCACTGAAAATTAGCTAAAATTTATTGAGTACTTACTACATACCAGGTATTTGATATGCACTATGTTATTTAATTTTTACAACAGTCCTCTGAAATAGGCATTATTATTATCCCTATTTTACAGAAGGGGAGACTGAGGATGAACCAGATTGCAATAGCCCCCCTTTACCCGTGGGAGATACATTCTAAGACCCCCAGTGGATGTCTAAAACTGCACAGAGTACTGAACCCTACATATACCAAGTTTTTCCCTATACATACATACCTATCATAAAATTTAATGTATAAATTAGTTACTGGAAGAGGTTAACAACAGTACCTAATAGTAAAATAGAATAATTATAACAAGATACTGTAATGAAACTCATGTGACTGACTTTGGGGTCATTATTAAGTAAAATAAGGGTTACTTGAACACAGGCACTGCGATATCATAATAGTCAACCTGATAACCGAGATGGCTACTGAGTGACTGACTGGCAGGGAGCAGCCACATAGTGGATACACGGGACCAAAGGGTGGTTCATATCCCAGGTGGGATGGAGCAGGACGGTGCGAGATTTCATCGCACTGCTCAGAAGCGCATACAATTTAAAACTTATGAATTGTTTATTTCTGGAATTTTTCATTTAATATTTTCAGATTGTGGGTGACTACAGGTAACTGAAACCATAGAAAGTGAGACGGCAGGTAAAGGGGGACTACTGTGTGTAATTTTCTATGAACATGGCAATAACGGCGAAGCTGTAATTCCAAATGTTTTAGGTACTGCTGTGCAACAACCACCCAACACTTAGGAATATCAAAAAGCAGCCATTAATTCTCTCTCACAAGCCTACCTGTTGATGGGCAGCTCTGCTAATCTGAGTCAGGCTCAGCGGGTCCCAGCTGGGCTCATTCAGGTGTGCGTGGGCAGCTGGTGGTAGGCTGCAGGCAGGCTGGTCTAGGGCAGCCTTGGCAGGTTTGACACTGTTCTTTCCCCATGTACTCTTCCAGAAGGCTAGTATATTCATGTCAGCAGGCTGGCCTGAGCATGTCCCTGCAGTGATTACAGAGAAGCACAAAGAGCACAAGTTCCTTTCCTGCTGGCCAAACAGATCACATGGCCAAGCCCAGAGTCAAAGTAGGAGTGGTATACCAAGGGCATGGAAGGTTGACAAATTAAGGTCATCGGTGTGGTCATTCTATCACAGCCTGCCTACCCTTACACCACCATGATTCACATGCCTTTCTCATGCTAAATAAGCTTGCCTTATCCTAGGACCCTCCAAAGTTGGATCCAATCATGACATCAGGCTTGAAGCCCAAGTTTTTGTGACCCTTATCAGTTCTGGAATTAGATCCTCTTGATCCAGAGATGAACGGTAGAAAGATATCTTCCCCACACAACGCTCCAGGGGAGACAAAGCCTCAGCAACCTTGCTCCCATTCAATGGCGGCAATAATGGAAAGCACAGAACAATCACTGGCCTTGGGTCATAGTGATCCTGAGATCCTGCCAGAAACTTGTTGCCAGGTTCCCCCATTTTGAGGGTGACTCTGTTCCCTTGGAGTGTTTTCCCGATCCACTGGTTCTCTACTGCTCCCTGTTAACCACTGTTCTCTTTTGCCATCATTTGGTTCTGTTCTATCCCATAGCTGGTGGACTCAGCAGGAGTGGACACAGTACTCCTGAGGTCAGGGTCCCGGCCTCACTCCATGGGGACACTCAGCTTCATTCAACTTCGTGTCAGCACCTCAGACTCTGTGCAGCCTCAGCAAAAAGACAATGGGGTCAACCTAGAACTCTAAAGTCAGGGCTTCCTATACAATAAATCAGGAAAAACAAAATTAAAAGAGCCAAAATAAACCCCACTTTTTTTTTTTCTTTTAACCTATTGGAGATAAAACAGAAGACATAGGCACCCATCAGGCTCCAGGTTTGAAGGCATCCCAGGATATCCTCCAAATCTGTGGCCTTATGGACGACTGTGATATAAGCATGTTTATGGTACTTTCCCACTCACTGCCCCTGGTGGTCAAATTCCAGGTCATATGACCGAGCTCCCTCGCCCAATTGTGTCTGGACCTGAGGTGGGCACCTGACTCAAGGCAGCCAATGACTAGGCTAATTATAGCCTGTGACTTGCTACCTGGATAACAAACAACAGGTAGGCAAATTGGCTTCCTGTGTGAGTGCTGAGGGACCACATTGGAGGCTAGGGGTTGCAGATGAAGCTTCTGTGACATGTAAAAATCAAAGTTATGCTTGGTCAGCAGACTGGGCATTGGCAGCTGGTCCCAGAGAGAAGCAGATGTGCCCCGAGAGAATAGAGTAAGTGGTCGCTGATGAGAACTGTGGCCCCAGTTCCTGAGCAGGCCTGGTGTCCTGGTGATGTCGGATTTATATGAAATCATCCTCATTGCTGCACTTGTAGATCCACTCTCTCTCCTGGAATGGCTGAGTATGTCACTGTCCTTGGAAACCAGAGACCAAATGAAAACTACCTGTTAATATGTGTTAAAGTCATGGGACATTGTTTGAGCTTGGGGGGAGAAAAAACCCAAGAAATTTCAGATAAAGGGGCAGTATAGAGACGAATGAACTGGGAATTTGAAAGCATCGGGGAAATCCTCTTAAAAAGCCGTAACTGGTGATCATCACAGTGAAATCAATGGTGATTGAAAACCAGCTCCATTGTCAGTAATTGGATCATTTAATAGCCAAGCTTAGACAAATTAATACCAATTCAAATCCCTTCTCCAGAAGCCATTTGCGTGACTTATGACAGTGGCCATATTGAGTATGCCTGGAATCAGACCTCACCACAGATATTAATTATGAACATGAATTTGTAAGGTTAATGGTTTTACTTTAATAGGAATTTGGGGCCTATGAATGCAAGTCCTAAATGTCTTAGGCTTGCTTGAGATTCCCAATCAAAGAACAGGAATACATGCAAGCATTTATAGTTTATTCTGCTTGGCACTGTGTCCAGCGTGAGATCACTGAATACCTTGGCATGAGTTCAGAGCTCAATTTTATTATCTTGTAGCTGCCTGTAATCACAGATGAGGCATCAAAGGCCAGCTGTCCCCCATGAACCTTGACAGTCTATATAAACTAATTACTTTTTTATGAGCCACCCTTTCAGAGGTTTGGAGAGAAGGCCTATTAAGCCAAGTTCAGTATGATCTATAAACTTTAAAAGTTATTATTATTTATTTAAGTTCCAGCTGAGTGTCATGGTAAAGGAATCTCTTGCACTGATTGGCTTGGGTGGTCATGGACTTCATTAAAATACACTATTTTTTTAGTGGACAGGTGAATCCCAGTGTGACCTGAGCTTTGTCTGTATATTAATGACGCTAAGAACAAAATTTCAAGGGCAAGGAAGCTAAAACTAATCTGGAAAGTGAGGGCACGTTGCCACAAGCCCCCGTCCTGACTTCGCCGGGCTATGGATTGCAAGGATTAGGCACAAAGAGCATCCCTTGGCCCTTATACTTTTTGGTTGTGTCTTTCTTAGAGTCAGTCCCTAAAGAGGTAAAACGCCAAGTACGACATTCACTGCAGCCTGCTCCTCTGTCATCTCTCCACCTCAGCCACTCCTTGGGCCGTCCCTCTTGGCGCTGCTCCCTGTCGCCTTGGTGTCTGCCCTGGGCTGCCTGTGCCGCTCTGCCTCACAACCGGCTCCACAGCAGCCTCACATGTGGTGGGCTGGCCTTGCCGTTCGGGATGTGTTTCTATTTCAGCCTCTGCTACTTGGCACTCCTGATGCTTGTTACTCTAATGCTGTCATCAGAGGTCCACCTGATGCCGACAGGCCCCTGGGGCAGCCCACGGGGTAGGGCACTGGTCCGTGCTGACCTCCCTTCGTTGCCTACCTGCCAGCCCAGCAGGAAATGGCCTTCCTCCCCTTCTGGCCCACTCTTGCTCAGGCATTCTTATAAAAACATTATTCAGACTGCTAGTACTACAGTTCTTTCTGTTTTACCATGGAGTCCTCCCTTTCCAGAGATGGATGCGTACTCCCAAGCCTTATGGATGCACGATGGGCTCACATGCAGGCCCAAGCTGTACCTAACCTTCCACCCCAGTCTCTTCCACCAACTCTGCCCTCTACCATCAGGGTTTTTTCCTCATCTGTGGTGTTTTTCTTTTCTCTCACAAGCTCAGATTCTCCTGCCTGCTACCTTGTTTCCACTGGGCTCCTCCACCCATCCTAACTCTCATGTCCATATCCCTCTAAATACGGTCCATGTCCATCTCTGAGACATGACTCTAAATATCTGCACTTCATTGACAATTAGGGTCCTGAACCAAATGCAACCCCGTGTGTGCAGCCAGATAGCAGGGGAGTAATGAGAGGGGCCATATAATTCCACGCGCCCCATGTCAGGGTCATAGCCCTACTCCCACAGGACTCCTACACTCACATATAGAATAGACTCTTCAATAATTGGACTGAGGAAGAAGCAGCTGATACTCTGTGCTGGCTAATTTCTTTTAAGAAGGTTGGTTTTTTCTCTCCTGAGTGGCATCCTCGTGGCTCTCCTCTCAGGCAGTTCTCTCCTCTGCCATGGCACTTGACACACTGGGCTATAATTATCTATTCATGAACCTGCCATTCAGAATGGTCTGAATCCATTTTGTATCCCTAGCCCCTAGCATTGAGTAGGTGTTCAGTTCAAGTCTGCGGAGTGAATGAATGGCAGACTGATATTGTATTACGTACCTAAGATAACCTATTACCTTCTCTTATTGCTTTTGACATGTTTGCTCCTGTGCTCAGCCAGCGTTCTGTGGCACTTTCAACATAATCTATTTAATTTAATTATCTGCTTCTCACACCGGAAAGGGTTTGTTTATTGTTATGTCCTGGCACATAATCTAGTTGAGAGGTTCTCAGTAAACATTTGTGGATTTGAATGGAAAGGACTGAGTGGCTAACAACTGACTGCTCCGTAGCATGGGGGTAAGGATAGGGGCACTGGTGTTCAGGGAAATCTCATCGTGCTGCCTGTGTTGGTCCCTGCAGAGGCTAAAGCTGACTTCTGGTGGCCCTCTGGTGTACTGGAGAGAGCAAAGTCATCCTGGCGGGTGTGTTTCCCAGAGCACTGCCCCCACACCCAAGATAGCCAGTGAAGGAGGAGGCCTGCTGCTGGCTCAGGGAAACCTGACTTAGGGGGCCTGTGGTAACCCAGGGAGATTCCTTGCGTAAGAGGGTTACCTTATTATGTAAGGGAAGGGGCAGCTGTTGCTCAGTGCTGGCTAATTTCTTTTAAAAAGGTCAATTTTTAAAATTAAATTCTTTATTTTGAGGTAAAGGTAAGTTTACTTGCAGTCATACAAGATAACACAGAGAGATCCTGTGTTCTCCTTACCCAGTTTTTCCCAGTGATAATATCATGGAAAGCTATAGAACAAAGTTACAACCAGGATATTGACACTGATAGTCAAGATACAAAATATTTCCATAACCATAGGATCTTTCATGTCAGCCTTTTATAGCCACTCCAATTTCTTCACACCCACTACCTCCTTTAAAAATATATTTTTTTAATTGAGGTATAATAGACATAACATCATATTAGTTTCAGGTGTACAATATAATGACTTCACACTTGTATATACTGCAAAATAATCACCACAATAAGTCCAGTTATTATCTATCACCATACGTAGTTACTAAAGATTTTTCTTATGATGAGAAACTTGAAGACCCACTGTCATAACTAGTTTCAAGTATGCAATACAATATTATTAACTATAATCCCCATGGTGTCCATTACATTCCAATGACTTACTCATTTTATAACTGGAAGTTTGTGCCTTTTGACTTCATTCACCCATTTTGCCTACCCCTTACCTCAGACAACCACCAATCTGTTCTCTATATGAATGAGCTCGGTTTTGTTTTATTTTACTTTTTTTAGATTCCATGTATAAGTGAGATTGCATGGTATTTATCTTTTCTGTCTGACTTATTTCACTTAGCATAATACCCTCAAGGTCCATCCATGTTGTCGCAAATGGCAAGATTTCATTCTTTTACATGGCTGAATAATATTCCGTTATATATGTACCATATCCTCTTTATCCATTTATCCACTGATGGATGTAAATTGATCCCACTTCCTGCTTAACCCCTGGCAATGACTAATCTGTTACCATTTTAATAATTTTGTCATTCCAAGCTGCGTGTTGTATATAAATGGAATTATATGGTAGACAGCCTTTTACAATTGGTGCTTTTTCCACTGAGAGTCATTGCCTGTATCAATAGTTTGTTCTTTTTGTTTTTAGGTAACATTCCATGGTTTAAATGTACCAGTTTCTTTAGCCATTCAGCCACTAAAGGATATCAGGGTTGTTTCCAGTTTGGGGCTATTATGAATAAAGCTGCGATAGCCATTTGTATACAAGTTTTTCTGTGAATGTGAGACTTCGGTTCTCTGGGGTAGATGTCAGGGAGTACAATTTTTGAGTGGTATGGCAGTTAGT
This sequence comes from Mormoops blainvillei, assembly GCA_004026545.1. Taxonomy (NCBI): domain Eukaryota; kingdom Metazoa; phylum Chordata; class Mammalia; order Chiroptera; family Mormoopidae; genus Mormoops; species Mormoops blainvillei. Next base: position 122,105 of record PVJD01004565.1, read on the forward strand.
TACATGCTTAGTTTTTTAAAGAAAATGTTAAGCTGTTTTCCAGAGTGACTGTACCATTTTACTTTCCCGCCAGCCATGTATGAGAGATCCAGTTTCTTTGCATCCTCGCAGGCATTTGATGTGTTACTATTTTTTATTACAGTCATTCACATAAGTGTGTACTCATAGTGTTATCTCATTATGGGTTTAATTTACATTTCTCTGATGTCTACTGATGTTGAATATATTTTCATGTGCTTATTTGCCATGTATAAATGCTCTTCCATGAATTGCCTTTTAGGTTTTTTGTCCATTTTCTGATTGGATTGTTTGTGTTTTTATTGTTGAGTTTTGAAAGTTTTTTTACATATTCTAAATACTAGTCCTTTCTCAGTATCTGGTTTGTAAATATTTTCTCACATTAATTAGTTTGCCTTTTTATCCTTTTAACAGGGTCTTTCTCAGAGCAAAAGTTTTAAATTTTGAGGTCCAGTTATTTTTCTATGGATTGTGTTATATTTAAGTGCATAATCCATTTTGAGTTAATTTTTGTACAAGATGAGACACTTAGGTTGAGGGGCATTTTTGTTTGTTGCCAGTGGATGTTCTGTAGTTCCCACATCATTTGTTAAAAAGTTTATCTTTCCTACATTGAATTGTTCTTCCACTTTCATCAAGAATCAGTTGGGCAGGTTGTGTGGGTCCATTTCTGGGTTCTCTTTTCTATTCCATCAATCTATGTGCCTACTTTCCCCCAAACTACACAGTCTTGATTATTATAGATATATAAGGTTTAAAATTGGGTAAATGAGTTATTTTAATTTTTTTCAAAACTGTTTAAACTATTCTAGTTCTGTTAATTTTCCATATAAATTTTGGAATAATTTTGTCTATATCTACAAAAAATCCTGCTAATATTTCGATAGGAAGTAAGTTAAACTTGTTTATCAATTTGGGGAAAATTGACATCTTTACCTTGCTGAGCCTTCTAATACACGAACATGGCATATCTCTTCATTTATTTCATTTTTTAAAATTCCTTGATTAGAATTGCATAGTTTTTGCCATAAAAATCCCACACATGTTTTCTTAAATTTATACCCAAATAGTTTTTCTTTTAGTTACTGTAAACAATGTTGTATTTTTAATGCTGCTATTCATGTGTTCATTCCTAGTATATATACATACAATTGATTGTTTATGTTTACGTTTTTATGTTGTATATCTGTAACCTTGCTGAACTCCTACACAGACAATCGTATCATCCGCACTTGGGACGGTTTTATTTCTTCCTACTGCCTTGATGCACTGACGAGAAATGACAGAGGATTTTCTTGCCTTGTTCTTTGTACCTTTCCCAGTCCTTTAGTTAGAGCCACCTTTGGGCGGCGGGGGTTTTTTTGTTTTTGTTTCAACCTGTTGGCATTTCTGAGTTGCTGTATCTTCAGCTCCAAGTTTCGGATATATGAAGCAATAAACAAACAACAAAACAACAACAGCAACAAAAACCCCAGGAGACTCACCACCCGGTCTTCGAGGAAAACACTCAGCCTCTCACCGATAATACAAATTTCCCGCAGGCTTCGGAGGTGCTCTTTACCTTGTTGAGGCAGTCTTCTGTACCAGGTTTCCGAGGGCTTTGCTTTCATCGCTTGGTTTTTGTTTTCATAGGAATGGGTATTTGTTTTATCTGTTTATAGATTGCTGAATTTTATTTGCTATTTTATTTAGAATTTTTTATACGTATTCATGAGAAATATTCCTTTGTGGTTCTCTTTGTTTGTATCATCATCATCTAATTTTGTATCAGGGTAACACTAGCTCTGTAAAATGAATTGGGAAGTGTTCCCTTCTCCTGTCTTCTGAAAGAGACTGTGTAGAATTGGTATTAATTTTTCTTTAAAAATTTGGTAGAATTCTTCAATGAAAACTTTGGGGCAATTTTAAAATTGTAAATTAAATTTTCTTAATAGTTAGAAGGCTATTCAAATTATCTGTGTCATAGTGGATGAGTAGTGATAGATTGTTTTTAAAGGAATTAATCCATTTTATATAAGTTGACAAGGTATGTGTATAAAGCTATTTTTAGTATTCTCTTATCCTTTTGATATATGCAAGGGTCTTTAATGATATATACACTAGTTCACTCCAGATATAATTTATTTCTTCTCTTTATAATTTATGTCTTCTCACTAGAGGTTTGTTTATTTTATTTATCTTTTTCAAGAACTAACTCCTTATTTCATTGATTTTTCTCTATTATTTTTCTATTTTTTATTTCATTGAATTCTGTTTCTATCTTTTTTATTTACTTCATTCTACTTGTTTGGGTTTATCTTGTTGTTCTTTATCTAGGCACTTGAGGTGGGAGCTTAGATTACTGATTTGAGATGTTTCTTCTTTTATAAAGAATGGATTTAATCCTATAAATTTCTCTCTCCAAACTGCCTAAGCTGTATCCTACAAATTTTGATGTGCCGTGTTTTTATTTAGTTCTGCGTATTGCTTTTATTTCCATTGAGACATCTCTTTGAGACATAAGTTATTTAGAAGTAGAAGTGTTTCAATAAGTTTCCAAATGTTTGGAGATTTTTGTGTTATCTTTCTGTTGTTGATTTCTAGTTTGATTCCATTATGGTCAGAAAGCATACTTTGTATGGTTTAATTTTTTTTTTAATTCATGAACAGTTGGGTTTATTTCAACAGCAAATTTGCAACTCATGCCTTAGGCAAGAGTACTGCAGTAATTATCAGGAATAGACAATTTCCTACACCATCAAATACGTAAAAATTCCTTTAGCATTTTCCTCAACATTGACCAACAAGCAGCTTTTGTCCTTATTTGCTTCGATCTATCTGCTGAGTTAACCCGAGCTCTTCCTTTGGAGACTCTGACCTCTTGGGTGGAGGAGGGTGAGGCTTCTGGTCCTGCTCTAACATACTGCTTGAGTGAATCCAGGTGTGGGGCTTGCTGCGACACCTGGGGCCAGCAATGGAGAAACTGCCCATCCACAAAGGGACTTTCAACCTATATCCACTCCGCTTGCACAGTTTTCACCTTGTAGTTGCATTTCACCTGATTGTCGGGATCATTTGGACTGATTGTGGGGGATCAGGTGTGGCCAAACAGGGATGGGCCTCTGAGACCAGGAGGTGGTGGTGATTGTGTCCAAGTGGGATAGGACAGATCCTGCCCCTACCCCCAAAAATCAAATAAGGTTTAAAGTCTTTTAAAAATTTTGAGGCATGTTTTATGTCCCAGGACATAGTTAGTCTCAGTATATGTTCTGTGAGCACTTTCAACGGATGTATACTCTGCTGTTGTTGAGTGAAGTGTTCTAAAATATCAATTACATCATGTTGGTTGACGGTGACGTTGACTTTTTCTATATCGTAGCTGGCTTTCTTTCCAGTTCTTTCCAGTCCAGTTGTTGAGAAGGGCTGTGAAGTGTTCAACCATAATTATGAACTTGTCTATTTTTCCTTTTAGTTCTATCGGTTTTTCCTTCATATATTTTGCAGTGCTGTTGTGTAGTGCATACACATTTAGGATTGCTATGTCTTCTTAGTAGATTGACCCTTTAATCAGTATATGATGTCACTCTCTGTCTCCAGTGATTTTCTTTGCTCCTAAGTTTACTTTATCTGGTATGAATATAGCCACCCTGCTTTACTTTAATTAATGTTACCTGATATGTCTTTTCCCATTTTTTTACTTTTAACCTGCCTCGATTATTATATTTGAAGTAAGTTTCTTATAGACAGTATATTGATTCTTTTTTTTAAGATTTACATACAACCTCTGCGTTTTAATTGGTATATTTAGGCTATTTATATTTAATGTAATTTCAATACGTTAGAGTTTAACTCAGTCATTTAATTCACTGTTTTCTGTGTGTTCTCTCTGTGTGTTTTCTATGTATCTCTGTTTTCCTGCCTTCCTGTCAGTTATGTGATATTTTGGAATTCATTCTGATTTTTCTTTAATGTTTTTGAGTATACCTTTTAGCATAGCTTTTTTAGTGGTTGCTCTAGCTAGTATATACACATAACTTAGTCTATTGGTGTTAGTATTTTATCAGTTCAAATGACATTTAGAAATCTTATATCCATTTACTTTTCTTCACCCTTCCCTGTTTATAATTGTCTTAAATATTTCTTCTACATATATTTAAAGCCTCATCAAATAGTTTTATAATTAGTGCTTCAACTGGCAAATGTAACTTAGAAAACTGAAGAGGAAAAGGAAAGGCTATTGTATTTACCCATATTTTTGCTTGTGTTCTTCTTTCCTGGACTTCTTTTACAGTGTCTCTTCTGTTTCAAATTTTTTCTTTAGTCTTTTTATTTTTTTCAGAATCAGTTTTCTGGTGAAAAATTCTCTTAGTTTTCCTTTATCTAAAAATTGTTTGATTTCCCCTTCATCCCTCAAGCATATTTTTTCTGGGTATAGGATTCTGAGTTGACAATTCTTTTCTTTCAGTGCTTGAAAAATATGTTGCCCTTCCTCCTGGCTTCCTTTAATTTTGGTTAGAAATCTACTGTCGTTTTGGCTGCTTTCAATATTTTCCTATATCTTTTATCTCTAGAGTTTAATTATGTCACCTTGGCATGAGCTTTTTTCAATTTATCCAGTTTAATATTCACTAGACTTCTTGATTCTTTAGGTTTGTGTTTCTTGTCAAATAATGGGAACTTTCAGCCATTATTTCTTTGAGTATTTTTTCAGCACTGCTCTCTTTTATTCCCTCCTTCCAAGACCTCAGTGACATGAATGTTAGATCTCTTCTCATAGTGCCACAGGTCCCTGAAGCTCTCTTTTTTCCCTTCGTAGCCTGTGTCCCCTCTCTGGGTCAGGTTGGGTATTTCTATTTTTCTCTCTCCTAGTGCACTGACTCTCTCCTCCATTCTGCTGAATAGCCCATCCACTGGACCTTTTATTGAAGTTATGTTTTTCAGCTCTGAAATTTTCATTTTTTTACCTTATATTTTTTACTGGGATTTTTCCGATTCCTTGCTTAAGCTTTCTATTTTTGTCTTTGGACTCATACATACTCATACTCATAATTGACCATTCAAGCACTTTTATCATGACTATTTTAAAAATTTTGTCAATTCTCATACTTCTGTTAGCTCAACAATAAAATCTATTTTTAAATATTTTTATTTATTAATTTTAGAGAGAGAGGGAAAGGGAGGGAGAGGGAGAGAAAGAGAGGGAGAATGTGCCCTGACCAGGGATCTAATCTACAACCTTGGCATATCAGGACAATGCTCTAACCCACTGACCAGGGCTACAATCTATTGATTGTCATTTTTTTTTTTCATACAATTTGATACCTTACTGACTTTTTATATGATTGACTCTCTATCGAAACCTAGAAATGTTATATTATTCTCTTAGACTCTGGATCTTATTTAAACCTATTTCATTCAGCTTTTCTGACATTGCTCCAGGAAGGGAAAGTATAGGTACCACCCCCTTCCTGCCAACTGGAGGTAATAGTCCAGGTTTTCTACTTGGCTTTCATTGACATCTGAGAGAGTCCCCCTCATTATTGCTGGGTAGAGGGGGTGGAAATTCCAGCTTCCCCCATGGTGTCCATTGACACTGCAGTAGAGATGGCCTTGTTACAGCTGCGCAGTGGTAAACGTCCTGACTTTCTATTAAGCTTATTCTGACCCCCGCAGTGAGAAGTGGAGAGAGTTCCTTATTACTACCAGTTAGCATGGGCATATACAGGCTCCCCATGTGGTCTCCACTGACACTGTTAGAGGGAATGTGTCTACCGTGTGTGAAGTACAATGGTGAATGTGATAGACAAGGACTTCTCACTGAGCTTTCATGAACTTACCCTTTTGTGGTGGGCCTCATGATGGAGAAGAAGTTTTCAGAAATGGCTGTATCTCAAGGGATGGCTCCCTAAGTGAACCATCTTTGTGATGTTTAGTACCAATGGATATCCTCCGGAATGTGAAGTCATCTTTCTTGTTGTATACGAAGAATGCCTGGGGGAAGCACCATTGGCTCTGATGACAGCTACAAGAGAGAACAGGGGCCTCCTAGCTTTATCAGAGCACCCTATCCCAGCCACTGGCCATTGTCTGAGATCGCTGAGCATTCCCAAACCTCATGGTGAGGGAAGGCAGGGGTAAAAATACAGAGTCACAGTAATGAAAATCAAGGAAACAGGAGGGCTGATATCTGGTTGCAGGGTTTGGACATGAGTTACCATTGCATTGACAGATCCTGGAGATGGGACTGAAGGTCACTTATCTCAGCATGTATTTGCCTGGTCTAACCAGGGACTGAAATGGAATGGGCACCACTTGGCATTTCCAGGGGATAAAGAAGACAGGGATGGACCTAAGAAGTCACCAACACAAATTTCTTCATCTTTTTGGGCATCAGGACGGGTATGAGATAATCAGTCCTGGCTCTGAAGATTCATATGGTATCTTCTAGTCCCCTGGAATCCCAACCAGCATGATTGTCATAGTGGGGTGTAAGCAGAGGAAGACAGACTGAACAGCAAAGGCTGTTCCACTCTCATGTATTGTACTGCGTTGGGTTTCTGCACCCAGATTTCATGGTAAAGCCAAAGTTTGAAAACCGTAGAACTAAACTTTCTGTTTGCATTCATATTGGAACATTATCTGTGATCACAACAGCAGCATGGTTGTTTTGTTATGAAAAAAAAAATTACTTGTCCCCTTTTACACTCAGGCCTTTCCTATCTCAGAACCTTGAAATCTTCCAGAGGTCTTTGGCAATTCCACATTTTTTTGTGAGTTTGGCTGTAAAAGAAGTTGACTTATTCAGCTAGGAACAGGATGATAAATACTAATTGAATTTTACTTTGCAGAATCCTGCAACTGGAGATAAGGAAGCTTAGAGACAGGACAAAAAGAAACAAATAGCACATAGTTTGTTTTCTTGCACAGGAGATACAACCCTGCCTGGCTTGAGAGTACTCCGCCTTTCCTCCAAATGTGAGAAGGCCACTGTCTCAGCTCACAGCTGCCCAGGTAGCTGTCCCCACTGTGAAATGACTGTTCAGTGGCATTTACAGCAAATTTCAGGGAGGCAACAGAGCTTGCTGGAAACAGACTGGTGTCCAACTATCATATGTCATAAAAAATAAAAAATGATGGCTGCTGCCAGCCTACTGTGTGCCCAACACTTTACTGAGGGACTTACATGCATAACTTCATTGACATTCACTAGTTACATGAGTTGTAAAGTTGGCACTGTTTTTACGTTCAAGATAAGGAAACTCAGGGTCAGAAAGTTAAGTGACTTGCTTAGATCACATAGCCAGGTAAATGTTAGAGCCAGAATTCACAGAGACCAGTGTTATTCATTCAGATCATTGGTTTTCAGCCAGGGGTGATTTTTTCCCCTCAGAAGACACTCAACAATGTTTAGGGGCATTTTTTTATTATTATTATTATTTTTTTTTAGTTTTCTTAATCGAATGGAGGGTTACTATGGCATCTAGTGGATAGAGACCAGGCATTCTGCTAAAACATCCTACAATATATAAGATAGCTCCCCACACCAAAGAATTATCTGACCCAAATGTCAATAGTGTTGGGATTGAGAAACCCTGGTCTAGAAGGCAGGAGGCCTCAGTTTTAGTTTCTACGCTGCATTTAACTCAGAATGTAGCCTTGGACAAATTACTTTCTCTCTTTGAGTTACAGTTTTCTCATGTGTAAATCAAGGGGATAGAGCATCAGACTGGATTATCTCTAAGGTATTTCTACATTTAATACCCAGTCGGCCCTAGGAAACTTTAGAATTTCATTTGTGGATCTTGAAGTGGTCTTGAAAGTGCCTATGAATTGTATTGAAGCTTGAAGCAAAAGTACAGAGAGTTTGAGAAGGCATTGATAAATCATATAGCAAGGACACATGTGGACACTTCATGCATTCTGCAGTAGAAAAGAATGTCTTCACATTATATTGTATCTGGGTCTTAGTTGATGATCCTCTTAACTTTTGACTTCTTACCATAATTATGTTGCCCATTCTGAGCCAGCCAATGATTGTGTCTCCACTGGCTGGACCAACTGGGTATTTCATAGTGTTTTGTTACCATAGGGTAAGGCAGATCAGCTAACAGTGGGGCTAAGATATTTTTGTTACCAACAGTAGTTTGTGTGATGGACACACAGACTCTGGCAATCAGAAGAACAACTAAGCCCCCCACATAGGCAGAACTTATAAGCCTTACCATGGCTTCATTCTCCTGGGTCATCCCTGCCAACCAGTGGAGGTATGAGGAAAAAAATTACTTGAAGTCCAAAAATAACTTCTTTGCTAAGAAATACCACACACACACACACTCACCCCTACATGCACATAGATTAATTGACACATTGGAAACAGATTAACTCTTTCAACCACTTTACTTGTGTTTGTTTTATGAGGATTTAACTTCACCTAGTGTTTTATAATTGTGGAGGACAGACCTTCAGTGCATTGAAGAGCCATTGCTAATGCTTTTGTGAGGGTCCTTGGAAGGAAAGTAGGTAGGAATTTGCTTGAATTTTAAAGAGGAGGGCATTTGAAAATTGGCAAATTCTATTGGTAAATTCAGTTGTCTACTGTCTATGAGTCATGGGGTAGAATGTAGGAATGGCCATGATGCAGTTCCCGCTTTAAAGGATCTGGCAATCTCTCAATGGGGAGGCATTTAGAGCTGGGTTGGAGGTAAATGACACTGCTGTAGCCTTAGGTGCTGTGAGGCTGGACCAGAGTCAGAAGACTGGGTGAGCTTTTTGCAGGCTCAGTGACTTCTGCAACATCAGGACTGAGCAGAGCATCAGACACACAAAGGCCTCAGTGAACATGGCAAAGTACACAATCCTGTCTCTTAATTGGACTCATGCTGTATTGAAGGCATTAGCATACCCTGCCCTGCTGGACTGGGAACTCTGCATAGGCAGGAGCTCCAACTGGTTTATATCAGTATCCCTTGCACCTGACCCACAGAGACCCTGAGGGAGGGACGAATTCATGCACAACTGAGTGGCACTACCAAGTGTGCTGTGTTCCAAGGACTGCAAAGTCCCTGAGGGCTAGGAATAGTCAGTTGAGGCTTCACTTACGGCAGGGACCCGGAAACAGGAGGCAGAGTGTGAGGGCAAAGTTAGAGTGCCTTTTCCTGGTGAGAATGGCCAGCATTTTGGTGTCTGAAGGCCTGTATGAGTTTTCACTTGCTGCATAACAAAATGCTACACATTTAATGGCTTAAAACAACATCTGTTTATAATGCCACAGTTTATGTGAGTCTGGGTCAGGAGGCTGGGTCCAGCATGGCTGGGTCCCTTGTTCAGGGCCTCGCCCAGTCGAATCCACTGCGTTGATGGAGCCGCATCCATATCGGTGGCAGAGGTTCTCTTCAGCTTCTTGTGGCTCTACAACCGAAGGCCCTGCTTTCTTGCTGGCTGCCAGCCAGGGGATGTTCTCATCTCCTAAAAGCTCTTCTAAAGAAAATATCATGAAGTATATACTGGGCACTTCACATAAATTATTTCATTTAACCCTCTAAATAGAAGTCAGCAAAGTTTTCCTTAAAGGATCTGATCGCAAATATTTTATGCTTTGTAGGCTAAGAGGGAACATCGTAGAGAACATCAAGCCTATAAGTAGATACTTAATATAACCATTTAAAATGTAACCATTTAAAGATGTAAAAACCATTTAGCCTGTAGGCTGTCAGGAATGGGCAGGCTGAATGTAGCCCATTGGGAGCAGTTTTCTGTCTCCCTGCTGTGAACAATACCATTAGACTGAAGGTAATATTATCACCATTTTAGAGATGAATAAATGAGACACAGGGCCTTCACGTTATTTATTTACCTGACTCTCTCAGCACCCAAGTGGGTCTGCTTCTGATTCCCAGGTCTGATTCCTCAAGGCCTGATCAGAACCAACACGTGCCAGGATTTATCATCTGCTCATCTTCCATCTAGGTGCTAATCCCTCCCTATCTCTCAAGTGCCCACAAGAGTGACATGGCCACAAGTGGAAAAACACAGTCTACTACACACAAGTTGTGTGATCTCTGGCAGACATTCTGTCTGTAGCCTCAGCTTTCTCTTCTCTGAAGTTGGTAGAGCATTATCTCAGACTCGTTATGGCCCCTCGGCCACTGGCCTATGGGTGGTGGCTGTGGTCGTGAGAGCTCTCCCTGGGAGGAAATGAGAGAAAGGCTTTGTGGATGTCCAGGCTTACTCCGTCAGAGTGGTCTTTTACCTAATCCCCCATTTCTGTGCCTGAACATCAGAACCACCTCAGTAGCTGTCTAAAAAACACATTTGTGAGCTTCATTTTTAGAATGCCTTTTTTAAAGCATATTTTATTGATTATGCTATTACGGTTGTCCCATTTTTTCTCCCCTTTCTGCCCCTCCTCCCTGCACCACCCCTCCCATTAGCATTGCCCCCATCCCTGAGTTCATATCCATGGGTCATACATATTAAGTTCTTTGGCTTCTCCATTTCCTGTACTATTCTTAACCTCCTCCTATTTTGAACCTTCCAATTATACTTCTTATTCACTGTACCTTTCTCCCGCATTCTGCCCTCCACCCCTTCTCTGCTGATAACCCTCTATGGGATCCCCATTTCTGTGATTCTCTTCCTGTTCTAGTTGTTTGCTTAGTTTGTTTTTGTTTTTGTTTTTTAGGTTCAGTTTTGATAGTTGTGAGACTGTTGTCATTTTAGTTTTCATAGATTTGATCTTCTTCTTTTTCTTAGTTAAGTCCCTTTAACATTTCATATAGTAAAGACTTGGTGATGATGAATTCCTTTAACTTTGCCTTATCTGGGAAGCACTTTTTCTACCCTTCCATTCTAAAGGATAGCTTTGCTGGATAGAGTAATCTTGGATGTAGGTCCTTGCCTTTCATGACTTTGAATACTTCTTTCCAGCCCTTTCTTACCTGTAAGATTTCTTTTGAGAAGTCAACTGATAGTCTTATAGGAACTCCTTTGTAGGTAACTCTCTCCTTTTCTCTTGCTGCTTTTAAGATTCTCTCCTTATCTTTAATCTTGGGTAATTTAACTATGATGTGTCTTGGTGAGTTTCTCCTTGGGTCCAATTTCTTTGGGACTCCCTGACCTCCCTGGACTTCCTGGCAGCCTATTTCCTTCTCCAGATTGGTTAAGTTTTCCTTCATTATTTTTTCAAATAAGTTTTCAATTTCTTGCTCTTCCTCTTCTCCTTCTGGCACCCCTATGATTCTGATATTGGGATGTTTAAAGTTGTCCCAGAGATTCCTAAGCCTCTCCTCATTTTTTTTGAATTCTTGTTTCTTCATTCTGTTCTGGTTGAATGTTTGTTTCTTCCTTCTGCTCCAAATCATTGACTTGAGCCCCAGTTTCCTTCTGCTCCTGGTTGGTTCCCTGTATATTTTGCTTTATTTCACTTTGCATAGCCTTCACTGTTTCCTCCATTTTGTGTCCATACTCA